>JASCZW010013149.1:0-26447 GCA_034211315.2 Aedes japonicus
CCAGTATGGCATATATTTCAGCTTGAAACACTGTGGATATTTTCCCATTGCCACATGATTAGGGAGTTTGATGAGATACCAGCCCCCTACCAAACTATTTTGCTTTTGAACCATCTGTATAGAAGACGTTGAGCCCGGACGAAAACCCGGTTCTCTTTTTATCCCAGAACAGCAATGGGAGTAGCTGCATGGACTGTGAAGTTATGATTGAAGTAATTTCTACCTAAGCTACACTTCACTTATCAATATTAAAGGATTTATCGAAAACTCTTTAGGATACCTCATGTCCAATAAGATCTCCATCGAAGAAATTCATGGACCGTTTGAGCCTTAGAGCATTTTTTTCCCGCATCCTGTAGTATAAACTGATCTAAAGGAAGAATGTTGAGTAGAGCATCTAGTGCTTTTGATGGAGTACTATGCATTGCCCCAGTTATAGAGATAGTAGCAAGCCTTTGCAGCTTGTTCAGTTTCTCTTGAGCCTTTATCTGTTTAGTCTTCGGCCACCAGATAAGCGCGAGGCATACGTGATTCTGGGCTTGACTATAGCTGAATATATCCAGTGAATCATGTTAGGCTTAAGGCCCCATTTCTTTCCAAAAGTTCTTTTACAGATCCAGAAGGTATTGGTTGCTTCGTATGTGTTGGTCAATATGATTGTTCCAGCAAAGATGCTTTATCTCAAGTTACGCCTAAATATTTGACCTCTGAAGATAAAGACAGTTTAACGCTCCTAGTTTAAGGTCAGTGAAGGAGATTTTCCGTTTTTTAGTAAAAGGCACGATTGTCGTTTTTTTGGGATTGATATTTAATCCCTCGGTTTTGCACCACAATAGTGTGTATGATAATGCTATTTGCATTCTCTCAAACATGATAGTGTCGTACTTACCACGGACTATAATGACAATGTCGTCCGCAAAGCCAATTATTTCAAATCCTTTAAACTTTAGTTTTACTAGGAGATCATCAACAACAAGAGACCATAGGAGTGGGGGACAAGACGCCCTTGAGGGACAGCCTTTACAGCAGTTACTTTCACCTCTGAGCCTCCAAGATTTGCTGATATTTCTCTTTGATAGCATTTCAACAATCCAATTAATTATTTTATTGTTGAAGCCACGATTTCTCATAGCTCTTATCATCGAGTGAAAGGAGGCATTATCAAAAGCACCTTCGATGTCAAGAAACGCTGCCAGCAGAATTTCCTTAGCAGTGAAGGACTTTTCTATTTTGTTAACTAGAATGTGAAGGGCTGTTACAGTTGATTTACCTGTCTGATAAGCGAATTGTGCTTTTGATAATGGATTATTGGTTAGTATGTCAGATTTAACGTATTCATCAATAAGTTTTTCCATTAATTTCAACAATATTGATGATAAACTTATAGGCCTAAATGACTTTGGTGAAGACTTGTCTTTTTATTTGCCTTCGGTATAAATACTACTCTTACTTGCTCTCCACTTTTTTGGGATATATCCCAGTAAGAAGCTAGCTTTGAATAGTCTGTTTAAGTCAGGAATTATTACAGATTTACATTTTTGGACATGTGCCGGAATAATTCCGTCTGGACCAGAAGATTTGAAGGGACTAAATGAGTCAATGGCCCATTCAATTTTTTGAGTTAGTAAAAATCTTATTTACTAAATTTGCAGGCACCTCGTTAAGGATTTCAGAGTCATTGCCATGTTTATTTTGTACCGCATATGCTGTAGTTACGCCACTTTGTGTGCAGTTTAGATCTTGTTGTTGATCAGTAGTAGGAAGAGACCCTGGGAAGTGAGTATGCATCATTAGTACCAGAGTTTCATTAGCATTTTCAGTAAAGTTCCCATCCATTTTTTTTAAGCATACCGAGACCATTTGAGTGATCTTTTGAGAGAACTTTTTGAAGCCGTGCAGTTTCAGGAACACTTTCTATGTTTTCACACATGTGCCTCCAATCTTTCCTCTTGGATCTTCTTATTTCTCTATTATAATCACTTAAAGCCTCTTTATATTGAGCCCAGTTTGATGTTATTTTTGCTCGATTAAATAGTTTTCGAGCTTTTTCGTAATTTGCCTAGCCTATCATTCCACCAGGAAACATCTCTGTTGGTGGAGCGCTCTTTGATGGACAGCTGGCGTGGTAAGCTTGATTAATTTTATCTATTAAACAGTTAGCACCATCCCCTAACTTTGGAATGGTATCAATATTGTTTTGTGAAGGATCATAGTGGCTCTTAGGATTGAGCTATACAGATCCCAATTCGTTCTGCGAGGATCCCTATAAGTTTCTTTTGAGTAGATGATTAACTTTCAATTCAAATAAAATTTGACTGTGATCGGACAAAGAAATTTCATCCGATACGTGCCACTTGACAATTTGATCGGAAAGTGTTGGGCTACATAGTGTAAGATCTTAACACTTCTCCCTTATTGCATTTATGAAAGTGGGAGCGTCTCCCTTGTTACATATATCAATATTATGTCGTGAGATGAATTCAAATAAAGACTCACCTTCTTTGTTGATTCGCTGCTGCTCCATATCGTGTGATGGGCGTTTGCATCGCATCCGATGATGAAAGCCTTATTTTGGTTTCTCAGAATAGGCAACGAATGCTGCAACTTCTGGAGGCGGTGCATCATCCGTATCACCAGGAAAGTATGCAGCTGCCACGTAGAGCACCGTTTATCCTTTCGTTGTTGGCACCTCTGGCGAAATTGCAGCAATGTCTCTGTGGATGAATTCAGTGAGTGGAGTTAGTTTTAGCGTTGATATTGACGTAGTAGCGCAGCTCTCAGGTGTGATCTGCGTATTGTCGTATATCAACTTACTCGATTGTGTAGGCATTCCTAATATCCTACTGTTATGCGTCCATGGCTCTTGTAGAAAAGCTACGTCCAGTTTATTTTTAATGAAGGTTTTGTTGAGTATAGCTGAAGCTGCCTTTGCGTGATGAAGGTTTTGTTGAATAAATTTTATAGTTGTTCTAGCCATTTCTTATTTTTTCCCCCTTTTTTTCGTTTTATGGGCATATTGAGCTGCCTTTGGTTAGTCGGTGATTCGCCGTAGATGGTCATCTTTGTTTGACCTCTTGTCTGAGCAGAAGGTGGGCAGTGTAGAATTTCCGTCATTCTTTGTTCCACTAATTCTTGGAGGACATTCATTCGCTATGTAAGAGCACCTTACAACATCAGCAGTAGCCTTATGGCAGTCTTCAGAACCGCTGTTTTTGTTGCCATTAGCTTCTGTGCATTTTTGATTCGGCTCATGCATATGAGTGTCCCCAGAATCTTCGTGGATTCCAGAACTTTTATTGGACATTTCTGCGTCATCCACTACCATATTGTCTTCAACAGGCACTTCTGTTGGACCATGATTACGCTCATTATTATCTTGTTTTGCGGAGGACTTTTTCCTAAAGTAAGCAACTCCAAATTTGTAGTCCACAGTGAAATTGCATTTTTCCAGATTTTTCATGGACACAGCATCAACAGTTAGGAGCAGCTCAGTGTGATGCAGTTTGACCGTGTATCTCTTTAGGACTCTCCAAGCATCTACCATGAGTCCCTCGTTTTGGCTTTCTACAAGAGTAAGGATATCTTCATTTGTATCCTCTGCACTTTGTGGAAAAAATCCAACTACGATATCCGGTTTTGGTATTTTTCCTTCTTCTACTGCTATGAGGCAAGCATCTTCCCATGGCTTAATGCTGGGGATTATTGCCTTTAACCAGTCCTCAGTGTCTTGATTTTTGCAGACAAGTATCATGTGTCCAGGCCTAAAAAAGCAATTCCCGAACTTAGGCTTGATTTTTTCCTTTTTTTTGCTCGGCTACTTTCTTCAAAATTGCCTTTTGAATAGTGTTTAATTGTTCCGGGGTCAGTTCTTTGTTTGGAAAACCTTCATGCAGAATTCCAATCCTCTTAGAATTTAGTATTTCGCTGTAAGAGGGTTTGACGCCCTGAGGGGTTGACGATTCTCTTGCATCTCCTGTTCTGGCTCTTTCGAGTCTAGATTGTGCTGAGAACTTTGCATAAGATGCATTTCCTCTTTCTGTCTGAAGAGCAATCCTCTTTGGTGGATTAGTATCGCTCGAGTTGGATTCACTCAGCTCTGCGGTTCTGCGGCGTTTGCTGGGGTCAGATTGAGGCATTCTAAAAGGCTTCTCAGCCAATACACGTGCCTCTTTAGGGTATGACCCTTAGTAATGAAGTGCTTCATCCTTTTTCTAGCAGCGCCATTTAACCCTTTAGGCTTTTTATCCTTTGAACGGCTTCTACCATCGTTGTCGCAGGGTGCTTTGAAGTTCCAGGGACAACCGTGGTTACAGGACCCGTTGAGGCGTCCGAGGCCATAGGAAATCCAGGACCCATGGAAATTCCAGGTACCTTTGAAATTCCAGGGCCCATTGAAGCTCCAGGGCCTATTGAATTTCTAGGGACCACTGAAGTATGAGGGCCCTTGGAGTTCTAGGGCCTTTTGAGGTTCCAGGGCCCTTCAACATTCCAGAGCCTTTGGGTGTCCAGGAAAAGATTGGAGTTCCACAGCCTGTCGATGTTCCATCTTTTGGAACTCCAGAGCCTTTGGTGTTCCAGTGCTTTCAGATGCTCCAGAGCCTTTCAGGTGTTCCAAGGCCTTTCAGCATTCCAGAGTTCACCAGTGTTTTAGAGTCCTTCGATGTTCCAGAACCTTTCAGAATTGAGCTCTTCCAAATTTTTAACATAATCGATCGTAGGGGGAGCAATGAACTCCTTTTCCTTATTAATGCTGCCATAATTCCCCTTGTAGGATTTAGAAGCAACAGCAGACGCAGATAACAGAGTGACGTTAATACCGTCTTCATAGTCATCATCATCATCGTAGATATCGGCGGAATCTCCATGGCCAGGGGAGTCGAGGATTGAGGAAGAACATGAGTTAACGTCCTCAAGCGAATTGCTTCGCAGCTGATCCTCGACATCGTTTATTTCTCTATTAATATCCATATCAATAGGCACCTATATTCTTGCTGCACTTGATTTCAATTATGCACTACTTAGTCGCACCCTTTAATAGTCACTCGCGAATTTACAAAACGTTTTGACTACTTAAAAATTGCGAATTGCGGTGCCTTGCTACGCTTGCAACTAAATTATTGAAAATTTAATAGAACTGGCGCTTTTGAGTTTTTTTTTGAATGAGTTTTGTTAAAAAAAATTGTTTTTGCTAATGTGTGCAATTTCTGCAAAATAGAATGTAGGTGTGTGTTTTTCATTTAACCCTTGGATCGTAAGTATCTACCATGGCTTTTCTTTCAGCGTAGAAACATTTCATAGGCAAACTGTTAGTGTGAACGTATTCTCATTATGTAGCTCTCGGAGTAACTTAAGCATCCCCCATTCTCCCATTCTGGACCCGAGAAATACATATTTTGTATTTGTGTTGCATGGATAATTCTCATGTTTGGTTTGCTATTTTGTTTGTTTAAGGAACCCCCCCCCCCCCCTCAAGAGTAGAGGGATCTCGAACCACATAAGAAAAAAATGTGCCTCCAAAAATCCCCCCTTTAAGACGGGGGAGGAGTCTCGATCCATCATGAACATCTTGTCCTGCATACACATTTTCATAACAGAATGATAATTTTCATGTTTGGTTTAAAATTGTGTGTTTCATTTATATGAGAGGGGAGGTGTCTCGAACCAACATAAAAACAATTCTAGTCTCCAAAAACCCCCACATGCCAAATTTGGTTCCATTTGTTTGATTAATTCTCGAGTTATGCTGAAAATTGTGTTTCATTTATTTGGGAACCCCCCCCCCCCCCTTCCAGAGGAAAGAGTGATCTCGAACTATCATCAGATCCTTTCCCGGCCCCAAAAACCCCTGCATACAAATTCGAATAGCTGTAGGGATAGTTCTCCGGTTAGGTTGAAAATTGAGTTTCACTTGTATGGGAGCCTCTCTTTTTAGAAAGAAGAGGGGTCTCGAGCCGCCGTTAAAACATTTCTCGCCTTCAAAAACTCACTTATGCCAAATTTGGTTCCGTTTGTTTGATTAGTTCTCGAGATATGCAAATACAAATCGGTTTCTTAAGGTCTGTATCCGCAATAACCCGAACACCTCAAAACATGAATAAAACATAAATTTCGCATTATATTTCCGTCGTAGTTGTTAATTTCAGATTCATGGGATGTGTTTGACCAATACGTGAAGGCAAAACATAGTTATTCGGTATTTGCACAACATTTTCGAACTTTGTGCTTAACTCCGTCCATCAGAAATCGTAGAAGCCGTTTTTGTCCAAATTTGCTGGAACTGTTTGATGTCTTTGATTTCTTGCTTCTTTCCAGAAAGCTTCCGCTTCATCAGAGCCCAATATCTCTCGATTGGTCGTAGCTCTGGGCAATTTGGGGGGTTTGAGGTTTTTGGTACAATGTTCACTTGATTTGCTTGGCACCACTCCATCACAGTTTTAGCATGGTGGCATGATACCAAATCGGGCCAAAACAAAGGTTTTTCTTTGTGACTTGTGATGAAGGGTAGCAATCGCTTCTGCAGACACTCTTTCTGATAGATCTCCTTGTTGATTGTGTCTGTAGTGACGAAAGATTTACTCTTTTTGCCGCACGTGCAAATTGCTTGCCACACAAGGTATTTTTTGGGAAATTTCGAAGCCTTCTTCGTTCTGAAATGCTCAGCTGTAGCATTTCTGGCCATAGCAGAATAAAAAGCCAGACCTAGAAGCTGCTTGAAATCCTCCAGGACATAAGTATCATCGTTCATAACAACGCATGAAAACTTCGTCAAATATTCGCAGTACAAACGTCGAGCCCGTGATTTTGCTACCAAGTTCTGATTGTCGTTGCAATTTGGAACTGGTTTTACTTTATACGACTTAGGCCCCAAACGTTGTTTTGATTTTTCGACAAAACCAGGCGACATCCCTATTTTACGAGCCACCGTTCGAATGGAGAGATTTGGGTTTTTCGTTAATATCCTTTTCACCTTTCGGTCCATGACAGGATCAGCGCGTCCAATGTTTTTGCCACTTCTCGGTTTCCTCTCCACCGTCAAACGTTCCGAAAATGATTTGAGCACATCGTGAACAGTGGATTTAGGCAAATACAATGTTTTTGCAAGGTGCCGTATTGACAAGTCAGGTTTATCCGTACGCCCGTACAAAATTCGCTCGCGCACTTATTTTTCTTTCGTCGCCATCTTGAATACTTAACATGAAATGTAAACATCAATCATAGCCTTTTTCATCATAGACTCTCAGCTATACCACAGTGAAATTTTTCATTCCTACGTGCAATATTTCAAAAGTTACAATGTTTTGAAGGTATCCGGATTAATGTGGATACAGACCTTATGTATGATAGCCATCCTTTCCTGATAGGGTAGGCGTCTAAAATCACCGTCGAAACATTTTGTACCTACAAAAACCACCACATGCCAAACTTGGTTCCATATGACTGATTAATTCCTTGAATTATGCTGAAATTTGTGTTTCATTTGTATGGGAGCCCCCCTTTCAGAGCGTGGAGGGATCTCGAACTATCTTAAGACCTTTACCCGGGCCCAAAAACCCCGGCAAACAAATTTACATAGCAGTAGGGATAGTTATCATGTTTGGTTGAATTTTATGTTTCATTTGTATGGGGCTCCCTTTTCCAGAGAAAGAAGAGGTCTCGAATAACCATAAAAAAAAATCTCGCCCATGCCAAATTTGGTTCCATTTGCTTGATTAGTTCTCGAATTATGCTGAAATTTGTTTTTCATTCGCATGAGAGCCTCGCTTTGTAGAGGCACCATGAACCGCCATGAAAACCATTTTTTGCCTTCAAAAACCTCCACATACCAAATTTCATTCCATCTGCTTAATTTGCTCTCGAGTTATGCAAAAAATTGTGTTTCATTTGTATGGAAGCCCCCCCCCCCCTTTTTAGAAAAAGGAGGGGTCTCAAGTCACCATAGAACCATTTTGTACGTTCATAAGCCTCCACCTGCTAAATTTGGTTCCATTTGCTTGATTAATTCGGGAGTTATGGAGAAATTTGTGTTTCATTTGTATGAGAACCACCCTCTTTCTGAATGGCGAGGGTTCTCAAATTACAATTGAAACATTTCTTGCCTTCAAAAACTTCATCATGGAAATTTGGTTTCATTTTCTTGATTGGTTTTTGAGTTATGCAGAAATTTGTGTTTCATTTGTATGGGAGCCCCCCTTCACAGAGATGGGAGGGGTCTCAAACAATCATAAAAACCCATCCCGGCCTCAAAAACCCCTGCATACAAATTTTCACGCTGATCGGTTCAGTAGTCTCCGAGTCTATAAGGTTCAGACAGACAGAAATTCATTTTTTTTTCTATTTTTTTTTATATAGGGGAGAACAGTACAAAACGCACTGGTGGGGTAGAATGACCCACTCAATAAATATGCTTAAATCTTCAAATCTATAGCTTTAATGGAATGAAACTTTATCAATTCTTAAATCAAACAACATAACTAATAATTTTGTGATACAACAACGCACTGAATACACCACGTATGTCGTTATGTATACGTCTAGAAAAAATACCCAGTGGAGCGGTTAATTTGAAACCAATGATAGATAAACACAATTATAACCAACGTGCTTCCCACACTTAACTGCTCCTTTAGGTACTTTTTTCTAAGCGTGTATATAATCAGGAGTTGGCAACATATCACAACGTTTTGCGCAACGTCGTTATTCTATACCCATAGGCTGCTTGAGTTCCAAACAGAGCAAAGAGGACGTGGCGATATGTTTCAACTTTACACCTCTAATGAGTAACTTTTTATAGCTGTGTTTTTACTTTTTACAAGCGGTCCATGCTATCCCAATAATGTGGTGCATCATATCTTAGTGTTGTGGTGCGTCTTACCCCTATTTTGGGGTGCATATTGAGCAATTAAACAGGCGTTTTATCCTGGTATCGTTTTGGGATCAAATTGGAAAAGGTTTAAAAAATCATGAATAATCATCGCGAAAGAAAAAAATCAAACAATAATTCGTAGTTTAACATTAACAAACAGTGAAATCATAAAATCTCCGCGTGCTTTGAGAAAGACGTAGTGAATACAATCGATTCCCTCCCGAAATGTGTGAGTGTCGGTAGTGCTTCCACATGTTTTGGTTTTTTGTGCTTTGCCCCCGCACCCGGAAGAAGAATTACATCAGCTTAGTTTTGTTTATTGGTGGTAGTATTGTGACATCCGGACATAAATTATTGAGTTTGAGTGTTGGTCCGCTTTGTCGCGAGTGAATCGATGATTGTTGGCGGTTTTGAAGTTCGAAATAGAGTCGCCTCATAGCGGGGATTTGATTATTGCAATAGTGTGGAATGAAAAAAAAAGAAACCCAGTGCATGCAGAAAACGGTCATTTACTTGACAGGCGCATGCGTGTGTGAAAGGCTGCCACATAATTTCAAATGCGTTCACCACGTGGTGTACAGAGATTTCTTATGCAGGTTGCATATCTAACGGGCGTTAATTTTTGCGCTTATTTTGTCGCGAGTGCATGAAATCAATTACGAATCAACATCGAGAATATTTAAGTTTACGAATGAACAAGTATTATTAGGAAGCGGCCATGAGTGAGATGTATCTGACTTTAACTATACAACAATAACCTCATTTTTAAATAACACCAAATACGTGCCTGGTTTGGAAATATAACATTTCCCAATCTGGAAATGTGTTGCAGTGCCCTTATCCAAATGAGATCGGTAATGTTAACATGCAGGGCTTATTGTATGTGAAATTAACCTCAGAATGGGCGTACCTCTCCAAACATTCTGAAATCGGTTGCTGGATCTGCAGTAGAACTATCACTTTCAAGCTCTCGGATTAAAGCTGCTTCCATTGGTCACTTGCGGGATTGTTGTAAACAGATTTCTTCCATAATACCATTGCCGGCCAATGAGTATTAGATTGTACACACACACACTTAAAGGCTGAAAGTCTCTAAAATAAAGCCTAATCAATCAATCATGTTTATATATAGATAGATAGTCTTGTAATCGCTCCAGGCTTATCTGCAAACTGAATAAAGTCTAGAGAGTGTACTACATGCAATTACAACACTGATCAATAAATTGATGCAAAAGTGAAAGAAACAGATCAATCAGGGTCACGTTCCAACCTCCCTTCAGTAGGGTCTCGGCATTTTTCCACTGCTTTCAGTAACTTAGGTAGATCACATTGCACCACTAAAGAAACCCCCTAATCCTCCCTGATTCTAATTATTTTAGATGAGTCATACACTCAAAACAATATTTCGGAGATGTTATATGTTTTGTTAAAAAAGATCATTTCTAGATCAGAATGTTATGCAGTGTCCTAGTTGAATCACTAAATTATATTATCGACATTATTTTAAAATTGTCCGATTATTTTCAGTGTGGATCCAATTGCCTGCACTTGAACAGAGATCGATCAACGCTCAACGGTTTCAATGGATTTTCGTGTGCTCCTCGGGTCTCCTCAATGCATTCAGTGATCGGGATTGCCGAAATGGGTCAAAGAACAAGGGATCCCAAGCAACCAAAAGTTCGAATTTTACTTGCGATGAGAACTCAGAAGTTCGCATTTAGTTTAAATTTAGTTCCATTGAACTTTTTTGCTGAATAACAAGACACTTCACGTACAAGCAGAACTTTATGTTCTTTAAAGTGTCATCAACATTTATAGCAACTAGAAAGTTCAAGAAAAGGTTCTTGTTTCTATTCAACTAAACCTTCAAGTTTATATATTGTTAGTTGAGAACTTACTTCGAACTTAAAATAAACTTTAACACAAAGTTCAATCAAAGTACCAATAGTACTTTTAATCAGTGGAAAAGTTCACAATACATCTATGTTGAACTACTTTTCTACTTTTTGAAGTACACGTAAAGTTCTGAGAACACTTAAAAAATGTCAAAACGATTGTTTACATTTGAAGATTGATCTGATTTTCTGCTTCAATTTTGACGAGATACAAGAGCAAAAAATGAATTTTTCGAAAACAATAAAAAAGAACGGCTTATTTTATTATCACCGTAAAAAACTGTTAGCTAAATGGGATGCAGAAAATGAAGCTGTTACTCAACTAGGTAAACTTAATTAGTTTATAGTTTTTTTTGTTTTAAAGTTTTTTTTCCTGCTTTATAGAAATCCAACATCCTACCGCATCACAAAATGTTTTATTCGAAAAAGAAGTTGGGACCGATGACCCAAGACATACATCTCCGTCCGAAGAAAATTGGCCTGTAGACGATGACAGCGAAATGGAAAATGTTTGGGATAGTGATGATGACTCATTAGATGATTCATATTCAACACTCAGACAAAATCAATATAGTTATACGTTGGATCAAATGGATTTGAATGAGTGTATTAGGTTTTGGGCCCGCAAAACAAATCAATCCACATGAATCCATAAATCTGATAATGGAGATTATCAGGAGGAAAACTAACGAAAAAAGGTTGCCCCGTTCCGCAAGAACGTTAATGAAGACATCCCGACAAGCAACTTCCGAAATTGTTGAAGTTGCTGGAGGCCAATATTGGTACAAAGGTATCAAGCAGTGCCTGATTGATTTTTTTCGGTAGAGAAAGTTTGGGTAATTGTACTAATTTTTTACCTAATAGGGTAATCCTATACTTCCGCACACTCAAACTGAGGAGTCAGTACATAGTGTGATTCTAAATTAATCAAAACGATGTAAGATTTGAAATTTTTTAAGAGTGGCCAAATTAGTAAGTAATAAGCCAAAAACCGGTATATTTACCCTACTACTTTTTTCCATAATATAAACATAGTCGTGCTTGAACTTAAAAATAATTTTAAAATAGCATAACGTCCGGTGCATATAAAATAGGCGACGTTCGTACTTGATTCATGAAATAGACTGTTTTAGCGAAGTTTCGGTCAATAGGTCGAAAATGAGTCCTCTTACCCTAACCGATTTTATACCTTATACATTTATTTCCACTTATATTTGACTATTCGTCTACAGATATTCAGAACAGCCACATAACATCTCAATAAACATAAATATTGATGGAATTCCACTCTTTAAAAGTAGCAAACAACAATTTTGGCCTATATTGTTCAATATTACTGAAATGCCTGAAATAGCACCTATGGCGATTGCCATATTTTATGGCAAAACCAAGCCAACTAGTCTTGAAAGATTTTTAAAACAATTGGTTGAAGAGCTTATTGATGTACTAAACCATGGAGTATTGATCAACAACTACAAAATTGAAATTAAACTAAGATGTTTTATTTGCGACTCACCCGCACGTGCGTTTTTGAAAGGTTTGTTTGATTGTGAATTATTATTTTTCTCAAGTAAATTAACAATTTACTTTTAGGTGTTGCTAGTTTTAATTCTAAAAATGGTTGTCTGAAATGCGAAGGTGAAGGCGAATACTCACATGAATCCCGAACGGTTGTTTTTACGTCGATCAACAGTGCAAAACGAACAGATCAAAAGTTTAGGCAAAATGCATACAAGCATCATCAAAAAGCTACTACACCCTTACTTAAAATACCAAGCTTGAATCTGATTGAAGATATCATCGTAGGAGATCGTTTGCACTTGATTGATCTAGGTGTCATGAAACGGTTACTTCTTGGATGGAGAGATGGATCCTTGGGCTATGCAACAGAAACTATCATCAGCACAAACTGATAAAATTTCACAGATGTTAGATGGCATAAATCTGCCCTCTGAAATCCACCGTAAACTACGTGGATTGGACTGTTTGTCATTTTGGAAAGCCTCCGAGTTTAGCAGCTTTTTACATTACGCCAGTATAGTAGTGCTTAAAGAATATCTTCCAACGGATAATTATAATCACTTCCTACTTTTCTTTTGCTCGATTACAATGTTGTCTTCAAATAATTATAAATCAAACTGGCACGTTGCCAGGAAAATGTTGGAAAAATTTGTTGCTGAGTACATGGAACTATATGGAGAACAGTTTTTGACAAGCAATGTACACAATCTACAACATATTGTCGACGAAGTTGAGCGTTTCGGACCGTTATCTACGTTTTCAGCATATCCATTCGAAAATGCGCTGCAGCGAATTGAAACATCTTCTTCGAAGTGGATGGAAGTGTCTTGAGCAAGCTATCAATAGGCTGTCTGAAATAAATTCTACGGAGTATTACACCAACCCTAAATCGAACACACAACACCGGAATTACCCTTGTGTTAGAACTTGTGGAACAAAAAAAGTAATTGTCGTAAATCAGGAATGTTTCCTAAACATTTCCGATAGAAATTGTTGGTTTCTCACCTACAAGAACGATATTGTACGCTTCGATCACGTTTTAGAATCTTCTAAGCTGCAAATCAACGGAAGAGTCTTAGTATCAAAACAAAATTTTTCACTTATCCATTTGCTTCATCCTTTTTGAGTATCTATCTTGGTAATGAAAGAAGCTTATCCAATGTACACTCGAAGTTTAGCTGCAGTGATATTAAATGTAAATTAGTTGCTGTTGAATTTCGCGATAATCGTGTATTTATTCCCCTGATACATACATTTTTAAAATCAGAAAATTTGTAAACTCAAATTCGAACTTGTGTAATAAAAACAATGTTATTAATTAAAATATCTCAAGGAGATCTGTGGGGTGTTTTCAAAGACTACATTCATAACAACTGGCTGCTTTACGTATTTTATCAGATTCTGCACATCATCCCATGAAAAAGGAGTTAGCTATCTTTATACATATATGCAGTCTTTGAAGTCATTGACAATGACACATTACTCACTAGAATCATTAGCACCACTCACATCGGATGGAATATCAGCATGATCCAATGCATCCGATGAGTCAACAATCGAACCAGCATTTATATCAGATTCATTCTCATTGCGACTGTTGTTACGTTCATCAGTATGTTCGTTCGATCTGCAATGAATCGATGAACCATCAACTTCAGATTCCTCTTCTTGCTCATTAGCTTTTCGTTGTCGTTTTCGTCCTCTAACATGTCTGGTTCCTCGACGCAGGCCACTAGCAATCATTCGTTTAAGCGAATTCTTAAGTTTTCTCATGAAAAAGCTTGCCAGTTTCTGTTGAGTAACAACTTCAAATTCGTCGTTTCCAATCTGTTGGAATAGTAACAGAATATTGCGATTAGGCGATTATAGCTGTTTTCGGCCCCTTCCGGCTAGCGCCAGTCCATGTGCATTTGGTTTGAAATTCTTTGCTGAACAGCAAATCAAGTACACCTAGCATGCGATTATCTGCACAGTCACCGCTTACATTCAATCGCAACCATTGAAGCTAAAATAATAAAAATTGAAAAATTGATACCGTTGTCAAACCGCCTTTAATTTAATTACAGTAATGACCTGACTGTGTCACCCCCTACTCCTCTTTGAAAATGTTTTTGAAGGTTGTACAAAGCCTGTGCTTTTTTCTAGTAGTTTCATTGCATCGATACACACGTTCAACACCCGTCTCGAAGATGGATGAAAGAGATTTGAAATTACTATCATGCGGAATTATAGAAAGATAAATTTGTGATGCGCAGAGGGGTGACAAAATCGGGTCATTAATGTATACATTATTTATTTACCATTTTCGATTTGAAATCTTTGTCTGCCAGTTTACTCTCCAGATCAGCTAGCTGTTGCTCGTTTTCAATGGGATTGAAGTAGAATGATGGTGGGTCCTCAATGCTAGTCACGCGTGAACTGAATTTTCGGATGCTATCCAAGATAAATTCACTTTGAGTACAGATATTCGCTGTCCGCTTCTCCAGCCGATCCAATCTCTGGTTTATTTGATGCTGCATGCCAATTATCTCCCTCAACAAATCCTGTGTTGAATTATCCGTTTCCATCAACGTATCCGGCTCCTGAATAGTTTCATACGTCACATATTCAACGGTCTGAACATTATCTTCAGAGATGTCTGCAATGACAGCGGGTTGTGTTGGTGTTGGACCAGTATGCACATTGCCCTCAACTTTTGCCGCAATGACAGTCGTTCGAGCGGGCGATGGTGGTGACGTCACTTGAAGGGGGATTTTATCCCGAATATTTCCTCTTACCTCCATGATGACGGGGTCGGTGAAGTGTTGGTGTGCCTTCCAGGACAAGCATTTGTTGAAAATTTGCGGATGTTCTTCGGTTTTGTTTAGCCTTACGCCGAATTAGCTGACTCACATCGGTTGATGATTCTCCGGACAGTTCATCCAATAAACGAGTTGCTGCAGCAAAAGACGAGATGGAACTTCGTTTAACTGTACATTTAAACTTCAGCCAAGACTTTTTCGGGTGGCTATTTGCATCACGGAGTAGCTTTTCCCTGTTCAGCGGTTTTTCTTGCATTCGGCCACAGGACAATGCTTCCTCTTTGAGCTCCGCAACCATTTGTCAGGAACGACCGACAACTCTTTACAGCCTCTAGCGTTGGTGGTTTCTACCACGGCAAATGGCATTTCTGCAAGTTAAAGGTTGTTTATGAATTTAATTATGTTTGGAATTCCTCTTACGAACCTTGATGATTTTTTATATGAATGTGTAGGAAATTCACTGCACAAAATTTATTTCGACCGGGACGCTAATGAAACAAAACAAACCAAAACAAAACAATCCAAGACCGAAATGTTATAATGGCGAATGTGCCAAATGTAATTTTTTTCTTAAACGTCAACATTTCGCGAACAAAAACTAGATTAAGGAAACCAGCACCAACATCTGGAAGAGGAAGTTGGATCTGTCATGTGTTTCGAAAATGTGCGTGGGTGTGTTGTAATTCATGAACAGCTGACATTAAAAACCAAGGGTTTGGTTTCACCATAGGTCATTTTCGCATATTGCTGGGACAATGTCAAATCTTTCAAGATCACAAACAGTTCCGCATGAACTTTTCGAGAACTTTCAAGTTCAGATTGAGATCTAGACGAACTAATCAGAGACTTTTAGGTTCAGATAGGAGGGAACAAAAAAGTACTAATGCATGGAATCAACGCTTCGAGTAAAATCATAGCATAACCCACCTCGTTCATATGGCACAATGGTAAGTATCCCGGTTTAAAAGAGGAGGGCTCGAGTTGGAGACTTGGTAGTAAGTATTTATAAAAACTTTAATTTAATTAGGAAAAACCATCAAAGTGAGCTCAATCATCGTTCACAACACAGCACTCTTAAAATAAATTTGCGGAGAGATTGGAGAAGAACAAAAATGTCGAATAAAAAAATTTTTTTTTTGGTTTTGTTGAGTTCGTTTGAGGTACTTTTTGTGCTGAATAGCGTTCTCTACAACTTCTTGAACAAACCTTTCGTGAACTTCGAAGTTTTCTTTAGAAGTTGATAAGAATGCTGCTAGAAGCTTAAACATTGCATGTGAACTAGAAAGTTCGGTTAATTACTTAAAATGTAAGCTGAATAGAATTCTCATCATAATCCTTCGATTCGCTGGTTAAGCCAAAAAATACCCTTTTATCAGAACTTTTGGTTGCTTGGGATGTTTCCCATGGGTCTGCCAGATGCAGGAGTTATGTAAGATTTGTACATATACTTTTTGCACGATCATCCTCTGATGGCCGATTAAGCACAACAACCGAAACCGCTTCCTGAAGTCGTATATTTGGATTCAGGCAGCAGCCTTCGTGGACTGACTTCCCCCAACTACCAACCTGTTAGTTGCAACACCGCAAAACGATGTTTCATCGAATTCGAATTGATGACCCCCTGCCAAATATTTCGGCAAAACGTAGCATCACTATTGTAATGACAGACCTAAAATTGCAGTACAGCTCTTTAGGTTAAGGGAACACAAAATTTAGGATGATTTGGTTCCAATGACGACGTGCGGTTCGGAAATTGCAGGTTACATGATGTAAATTTGGACACGATGATCACTGGCCACAATATATCGCCCCTAAAGCTTCAGCGAGAAACAGCGAAGTGCTACAGAGTAACGTAGGGCACAACATGATGAAATATAAATTGCAGATTAATAGTCCCTACAATTCGCATTGGTTGTAGTTTTATGCACCGTTCGTGGAGCACGACTTTCACGCTTCTGCTATTAGACGACTCCCGCACTACTGATGGGAACAAAGAGAAAGAGAGTCTGCAGTGCCATCAGATGAATCAATTTACGATTTCATCGCAAACAAATCAATCAATCATCAGACACGAGCCGGGCCTAAATGGTACTCTTGATGACGGCTAGAAGATGGAAGCGACCGGTGGGTAGCATCGTCTTTGTCGAGTTCGTCTTCGTCAGTCAGTTGAGGCAGGATGAATTGATTGGTCATGGCGGAGAACTGCCGGTCCTGATGAACATAAGTTTTACATAAGTACGGCAGCTATGCTTCTGAGTTCGTTCTTTGATCTACTGATTTATGTATAAACTAGCTGAAGTCCGGTGCGAGGCGCTGTTACGCTTGCAACTTAATGAAAGAAAATTTAATAGAACTGGAACGTTGTTTGGTTGTTTTTCGGAATGAGGTTTTTCTTGAAGGGTTCTTTTTTCTAAGAAGGGTTCAAACTTTTATCAGAACATGCTTCTTACCCGAGAAATAGACATTTTGTGTTTTAGTTACCAAGATAATTCTTATGTTTGGTTGAAATTTGTGTTTCATTTTATGAGACCCCCTCCTTTTCCAGAGGGGAGGGTTTTCAACCCACCATACAATCAATTCCTTCAAAACCCCCACATGCCAAATTTGGTTCAATTTGCTTGACTAAGTTCTCGAGTTATGCAGAAATGTGTTTGAATTGTATAAGAGCCCCCCCTCTTCCAGAGGATGGAGGGGCTTCAAACAATCATAAAAACTATAGTCACTAGATTCATAGTCTGGCGGATACAACGACGGGAGCCAATTTGAACTGTCAGTTGGCGGAGCCAATCGAGCATATCTCGAGTAATTCATGTTCATGGCCTAAAAGCCACTTGTAAGCAATGACTTTAAATATCGATTCCTCTTGAATAATAAATCACTCTCGTGAAATGAAAGCAGCATTTGGTAGAAGAATGTTAATTCTACCATATGGAGTTGTAGGATATAGTGAGATTCTCGTGATTCGTGAGAAACCAACGTTTAAAGTCATTGTTTAGAAATGGCTTTTAGGCCGCTCACATGAATTACTCGAGATATGCTCCATTAGCTTCGTCGGCAAGTGACAGTTCAAATTGGCTACCGTCGTTGTATCCGCCAGACTATGAATCTAGAGACCATAATAAAAACCTTTCCAAGCCTCAAAAATCCCTGCATACAAATTTTCACGCTGATCGGTTCAATAGTCTCCGAGTCGAACAGACAGACTTGCTACGCATGCAACTAAATGAATGAAAATTTAATAGATGAATGAATCTGGTCAAAATATTTTCGTTTACTAATGTGTGTAATTTCTGAAAAAAAAAACAGAGGTTTGTGTTTTTGATTTTACCCTTGGATCGGTAGTTTCTACCGGTTTTTGTTTCTGCGTAGAAGCATTTCACAGAGTTAACATTTATCTTCAAACAAAGCTGTATCCTTTCATTTAAATGTATTTTTAACTTGCATAACCATGATGCATGATTAACTTCTTGTGCATAATGTAACACTGAGAGTAACTCATGCGTCTCCCACTCTTGACTAAGAAGGGGTCAAACTTATATCAGAACATATATTATTATTGCCTACCCGAGAAATACACATTTTGTGTTTAAGTTGCATGAATAATTCTCATGTTTGGTTCAAATATCTGTTTCATTTGTTTTTGGCCCAAATTGCTGCCCAAATTTGGCCCAAATTGCTTGATTAGTTCTCGAGTTATGCAGAAATTTGTATGGTAGCTCCACCTTCCAGAGAAGGGAGGGGTCTCTATCTATCATAAGAATCTTTCCCGGCCAGAAAAGCCCTTCCGTACAAAATTTCACGCAGTTCAGTAGTTCCTGAGTCTATAAGGTGCAGACAGATAGACAGACAAAAATTCGTTCTTATATACAGTGTGTCTCACAATACTAGGTTGCCTGAAAAGTCCCTTTAAAAAAAACATGAAAACATTTTTATTGCCAAGTTTGATTTTATTTCTCAACATACTCTCCTTTTAGGTCGATACAGCGAGTCCAGCGATTTTCAATTATTTTTTTATTCCATCCGAATAGTACTCCTTCGGAAGTCTTTCAAAATAGCCATCGGTTTCAGCTACGAGCTCATAATTTGAGTAAAATTTCTTACCGGTGAGCCATCTTCAGGTTTGGGAACAGATAAAAGTCACTGGAGGCCAAATCTGGTGAATACGGTAGATGGGGAACCAATTGATACCGAATTTCATTCAATTTTGCTTGAGCAATTGAGGATGAATGAGCAGCCGCATTGTCATGATGATAGAGCACACTTTTCTCTGAAAATGCGGCCGTTTTTCTGGACTTCATCCTTCAAACGATCCAATAACGCTGCATAGTATGCGCCTGTTATGGTTTTACCTTTTTCAAGATAGTCGATGAATATTACACCTTGCGCATCCCAAAACACGGAGGCCATAACCTTTACCGCTGATTGTTGTGTTTTCAGGCCCTGTTTTGTCTGCTGCGATGACTCCGGTGTGTAGTAATGGATCCAAGTTTCGTCCATGGTTATGAATCGGCGCACAAACTCCTTCGGATTGCGTGAAAACTTGCTCAAATTCTCCTGAAAGAGGTTGTAACACGAATGCGTTTTGGTCCATTGTAAGCAAATGCGGCACCCATCGCGCGCAGAGCTTCTTCATACCAAAACGGAATGCATGATGTTGCCAACTCGTTCCATTGAAATGCCCAAAGTCTTAGCTAGCTCTCTTAATTTCACTTTTGGATCCTCCAATACTATGTCATGGATTTTATCGACGTTCTCTGTTGTAGTGACCTCATTTGGGTGTCCAGAACTCGGTGCGTCAACGGTGCTCGTACGGTCACAACGAAAATCAGCAAACCACTTATGAATCGTTCAAATCGACGGAGCAGAGTCTGGAAAATACTTATCAAGCTTGGCTTTGATTTCAGCAGCCGTTTTCTTGAGCAGAAAATAGTATTTTATCAAAACTCGAAACTCGGATTTTTCCATTTTGTTTAAAAACTTGCTGATCGGTCTCTTCTCACTGTTGTCACTAATGAATACGTGGACAGAAATGGCTGAAATTTTGACAGCCGTCATTCAAGGAGTGAAGCTCATAGAAAATGGTTCACATACGCGATTACCAACGCCATCTGTAGGAAATTTATGGGACTTTTCGGGCAGCCTAGTATAGCTTCTCGAAATGTAATTGAAAAAAAAGAAGATACTTGATTAAGTCATGAAGTTTTAACTCTCGGCAGCGCTTGAATTTTTATTTTCAGATAAATAAGACCTCGAAGACTTTTATCCATACAATTTTTTAAATTTTGTATGGAGCGTAAACTTGGTCCGGTACCCTGGGATGAAAATGCTGAGTTCCAGTTAGAGATGTGTCTCAGTGACGATGGCGCTGTCAATGGCCTTCCTGTTAAGGATGTTACCGAAGCTCAATTGTTTTGTTCCGGATGGAACAAGCATTCCAATTGAGGATGTTGATGGTGTGATTATGGTCCTTATTTGAAAATAAATTTCTTCGCCGCGACTTGTCGCGGCTTGAAGCTGTTCCTCCTTCGAGCGGCAGGAACGAAGTTGGCGGTAGAGCTCTTGGACGAACTTGACCATTTGCTCCGTGTCATAGAGCTGTCCATCGGTTGGTGGTTGCATGGAGGAACTACAACTCGGATTGCACCAGCCTGGTGGAGGAGCCGGCATGGGAGCGGCGGCGGCGGCTACCGCCAATCGTTGCTGAACGAATGCTGGCGGGCGGTTTTCTCGGCGATGGTTTAATGGAACTGGCGGCAGATTCGGCACTTGGTACCGGAGTGTCGGGAAATTCTCCTCCTTCATTTGAGGTGACGGGCGGCGTTGACCAGAACGAGACTTGGTGGACGCCTGCTTGCCAAATACTCCACTAATTTGGGACGAGGCTTGGTTGCTGGCTTCGGTTTTAGCGCCACAGTTGGCGCACTTTGATGGAGCACCTTCATGCATCGGGGCGCAACCCAGGTTGTGTGCGCTCCGGCACACATTCCACACCGCGGTTCCATGTAGCAGTTTCGGGTTCCATGGCCGAACACAAGGCACAAGGCCACACTGCATTACGCCGTGTCGCCTCGGGCGATACCGATCCCACTCGACAATGACATTGAAGCCCGTGTTTTCATCAGCTCCGCCATCATAATGGCACCCTTCTCGAGAGGGACCAAATAGAGTTGGTCCCGATAATTTCCTGTTGTTGTCGTCTTATGGGTAACACCTTCATTGGTTTCAGAGCTGCCACTTGCAGCTCAGCAGTTATTGCCTCCGAAGTGAATTCCGGAAGGTCACGCAGAATCACCTCCAGCGGCTTGTTTCCGGGAGCGTCGTGAGTGTAGAACTCGAGCGTTGTCGAGCGTTGGGGTCCGATGGACCGATTTCGTCATGTCATAGCCGCTTGCAGCTGCTCCAGTTTCGGCATGGTTGCAGGAGCGGATGCCGCTGGTGTGGATGACACCACTTGTTGATTTTTCGACTCATTGCCGCGGCAACAGGTCGAGTGAGAAAATTTTCACAACCTTGCAGCGCTTCTTCTGGCTTGCTATCGCTATTAACTTAGCAAGCGCAGGCGATAGTTCACGAACCGGACGGGGACGGGAAAAACAACTGGAGTGAATGAAGCAAATCTGAAGGTGTCCACATCTTATATCTTGAACTGCTGCATATGAGACGTTCCTTACTTGAATTTGAAGTCTGTGATAGGAAAGTACTATGCATTTAGTAGATTTAATCTGCAAAATCGGCATTCTAAGGCATCACCTTATATTTGCATTTATTTCAATAGTCAAATATTAAAAATCAAGAGTTTAAAATTATGGAAATGGAAGCGTAAAAAATGTTCCATTCGATTAGTGTAAACATTTTGGAAATCAATCGTGAAATACTAAGTCGTACAGATGTTCAAAACCTTTATATTTATCGTGACGATTCGAATTTTCGCAAGTCGAACGTGTATTGGAAACACGGACGTAGTCCTACGTGAAAAATCGAACAGAAAAATATGATCACCAAAAATTCATTTGAGGTCAGATATTTTTGAGACTCTCAGGAAATAAATAAACACATATTAGCCATGTTTTTGCAAAATTGGATTTTTCAACTCCTTCTCCTAGGCTAAAGGCCCGCACCTTGGATTTAACGCAACCCGTCAAATAGTGTGCAACATATGCGCCATCTTTCCAACACGCTTTCATCCACTCTTTCTTCCTTGTCGTTTTTGCAGATCTTCCCTTGGTTCCTTCTACAATCTTCAAAGTTTTGTATTGGGTGAAGTTCTGGCAAGTTTGGTGGATTCGCCTTCTTCGGCACAAAAAAAAACAACGTTGGCTTCGTACCACTCCATCACCGGTTTCGCGTATTTGTCTGACGGGGCATGGGGGCATTCTTCTTTATTTATTTGGCCGTTTATGGTGGCGGTCGTTATGTACAGCTTGCTTAATTTGCCGCGCCCCCAGATCACCTGCCACACCAAATACTTTGTGTGGATGATGTTTATAATCATCCCTTAACAACCCTCTATATACATCTTGACTATATGACGCATCCCTGCCGCTCGCATCTCGCTCGCTTGAGGTTTAATACAACCCTACATCTTCCAACCCGATCACGTAGTCCGAGAGCTCACCCCTTTCGTATCCTGGCAGCGGTGAAGGTGAGACGTGTTCTCCGCAATTAGAAGAGTACAACAACTCCAAAATGGTTGGTCTCTAGGTGGCCGAAATTGCACATACTTCTTGGCAAATTTGTCGATCTTTTTTTCGGAACTTCTCCGGAACATCAAGCCGGGACTTGCCGACAAAAAACTCCTGGCGTCCGCTTTACAATTTACGTCTCGTCGTCGGGATTTGGCAACCGTATCTAAACTACACTGATTCATACGATTATCATATGAAAATTTGCTATAAGATATTTTTATGAATTTTTATGCGATTCCTCAATGAAGGCGATCTTATGAAAGTTTTCCTCCTACAAAAAAAAGTTGCATACATGATTTGTAGCATGAGCCTCGGGATCCGGCGAACCCCACACACTCGCAATCAAAGACACTTCTCGAGTACTTTTTCAAACAGGACGTATCTGATTTTGTAAACAAAAAGGGGAAGTAAGATTCAGACGTAAATTTCTCATAACTCTTAGCACCCTCGCGGAAAGGAGCATCATAGTTATAAATTAGAAGAAAAATTAGTATTTTCCATTTAATTCCAACTACCTTTGCTTATCTTGACAGATACGCGTATTTCGTCTACAATGCGCAGACTTCTTCAGTGTCTCATACTAATAACTCTCATAAGAAGTCTGCACATTATAGACGAAATACGCGTATCTGTCAAGATAAGCAAAGGTAATTGGAATTAAATGGAAAATACTAATTTTTCTTCTAATTCTAGTTACAGGTATTCCACAAAACAGCTCAAACCCTCTAAGATTCATCATAATCATGTTAGGGAAATGTTATTCCTTGTGTTAGTGGACCTAGTTTGCATGAATGTGCTAAGGGTTTCAAACACTTAACGTTTAATCTTACTTCCCCTCTTTGTTTACAAAATCAGATACGTCTGTTTGAAAAAAGTACTCGAGACTTGATAAGTAGAGAATAGTTGAAAGTGTATAAGAAGCATGCTTTTCTCGACAAATGAAAAACAACAATTTCATAAGATATCTTATGAAATTGGTATTGGACGCTTGTTTCCACATTCATCAAGTTGATCTTATGAAAATTGTACGGTTAATTGCCTGAGTGTAGTTTTACCTAAAATTTCATCAATTTTTATCCACGCAATAAATATTTATGCATGAAAAATCTATAAAAGTGGCCCCTCGAATAGCGTTGTCGGAAAACGCACGGTCTACCGGAGGTGGCGGGTTCGATTCCCGACCGGCCTAGGAATTTTTCGGGTTGAAAAATTTCTCGACTTCCCTGGGCATAGAGTATAATTGTCCTTGCCACACAATATACAAATTCATGCATTGTAGCTGGCAAAGCAGGCTCTCAATTAATAACTGTGGAAGTGCGTTGAGAAGCAGGCAAAAGCTCGTTTGATGAGCGTAAAAAATAACCAGGAAGAAAAGAAGACATAAAAAAGTGTTGCATTTTTTTCGAGTACAATCTTTATCATAATTCCGTGACTGTAGGGCATTATACTAATTCCCTTTCAACGACATGATCATTGAAACTGTAACTTTCTCTTTCTGTTTGATCAATTTGATCTCATTCACTTGTGTGAGAATCTCAAAGACAATCAAAACGTAAGTAGCTCAAACAGTATTTGATTTGTTTGTTTTCTAAATCACTGGCTGATTATATCACGTGATAATGGAGTTGATTAAGCCACAGTGGATACGATGCGTCTGACGCTAACGGATTTATTGGTTTACCCATAAATTTTCTGTCAAACTTCTATAGAAATGCAGACGTCTCTATAATAGTGGGTAAGTCTTTAGTCAATTGAAGTCAATTGAGCTGTAAGTAAAATTTCGGAATTGTGCAAGATGTTTTCTCCTAGAGCTCCACAACTAACCTGGGTGTAAAAATGCGCAACTAGAACGCGGTAGATATTGAAGTAAATATTCAGAGGGAAGATCTTTTGAAGATTCGATGAGGGGAATCTAAGGGGGAAATTGTGTATGCCGGAAAATTCCATACATTCGTTTTTATACTGTAAAAACGCACAATCTTGACTGCAGGAGTCTGCTTTGCGCATCGGCTGTGAACGGTTGTGTCGATTCCCTGTTGCGTACTTTTCTATTATAAGGCATAGCGCATTATCTATTGTTCAGCGGCGCGAAAAATAGAACAATAAGTGTCGGTCAGGTAATATATGTTGGTTGCTGTGGGTGTAGATCGTGATTGGTTTTGTGGTTTTGACCCGTACTATTGGTTCACCATAGTCGCCGAATAACCATAATAAGGATTTCCTTGTTTTGCCAATGTAAATAGTGAGATATGATTGTGGTTGTACTGAAATCGAGTGGTTTGGGTCATTATTAATTAGCTAGTTAAGTACGACCTATATAATTAGTTCACCATATGCGTCGTATCACCTTCATGTCGGTTTTGTTATCGGGCATAGTGCGTTATCTATTGCTCCGGTCGTTTATTGTTTGGTGGCGTGAGTGCGTGTTCGATGCTTTGTTGCGAACTACCTTTACTATCGGGCATAGCTCGGTATTTTTATTAATAAAATTTATTTTGCGTCGACCACCAGTTTAATTGGTTGAATCGGTTGTGTCGATACTTCGTTCCGCAATATTTTGTTATCGGGCGTAACGTTTCGTCTTTTGTTTCGGGTACCTTTTGTTCGGTGCGTGAGTGATCAATTGATCATGAGAATTCGTGGTTCGCCGGCTACGATGGGTCGTTGGTGAGGTACTTAATTAATTGTGATCCAAATTATTCGTTCGCCATGCTCGTCAGGCCACCTTATCTTGGAACAAATAAACCACTGTCCCATTTTTTAAGTGACTACAGTGGCATCCGTTCCTGCTGGTGTAGATCGGAACAAGTTGGCTCTCAGGCGTTGGGATGAATGTACTTGTTTTTCTAATGAAATAACACTCTCACACTCTGTGAGTGGCCCCAATAGCATCCTCACTGTTGGTTTAAATCGGTCAAAATGGGCTTTTAGCATTATTAAAAATCACTTTGTTTTGCCAATGAAAAACCACAATCACACTTTGTCGAGTGGCCCCAATAGCAACCTTACTGTTGGTTTGAATCTGTTCAAATCGGAGATCGGTACTAATTTTTAAAATTTTCACTTTGACAGCTTACTCGTCTAACCAAAGCGAACCTGCTGCTACACAAGCCTGCTATCCACAATCTCCAGTGAATTCTTCCCAAGTAACACACCTTGTATGTAATGATCAAAATCATCTTTAAAGACATGATCTCATGTATTTTTCTAGTACACATATTCTCTGATTTTAATTGTCTTATATGGCCAAAACAGCGCAATAAATCAGTCTGTTTGGTACCATCTCTAGGTCCACTACAAGCAGTTTTTGATACAGATTCTAGGACTAATAATATGTTTTTAAGATGTATTGAATAACATGCTTTGGACATGATGATGTTTAATGTGTTGGTAGTCCAGCATCATAATAACAAATAGGTTTATTATCAAAGTGATTTCCAAGCGGTAAAAACAATTGCAGAAATACTTTGATCACCCGACGTATGCTTGTTTGAGAAATGTCAAACAGATACAGAAGTCTACAAAGATTGTTATGATTGAGAAGAAAATACGTTTGTTTATGAGGAGAATATTCACAGCTCATAGTAAAAAATGACAACCACTTTTGACCAAATCAATTATTCTTCAATATCAATCTAAAGATTGTTAATGCTCAGAACGCATAACAAAATATCGTCTTCGA
>JASCZW010013150.1:0-26444 GCA_034211315.2 Aedes japonicus
CCGAGAGGAAAGTTTGTCATAATTATAAGACCATTCGGTCACTTGGCTTTGGAGTGGCCAGTTCAGAGAAGGTTCCCATGGGGTCACGAATGGCCAGAAAATGATTTGATTTGAACCCTAGCAATATGGGTGTCAAAATTACTGGTATCGTTCCAGAAGAAAGTTTGCCATATTTATTAGACCATCCGGTCACTTGGCTTTGGAGTGGCCAGTTCAGAGAAGGTTCCCATGGGGTCACGAATGGCCAGATAATGATTTGATTTTAACCCTAGCAATATGGGTGTCAAAATTACTGGTATCGTTCCAGAAGAAAGTTTGCCATATTTATTAGACCATCCGGTCACTTGGCTTTGGAGTGGCCAGTTCAGAGAAGGTTCCCATGGGGTCACGAATGGCCAGAAAATGATTTGATTTGAACCCTAGCAACATGGGTGTCAAAATTACTGGTATCGTTCCAGAAGAAAGTTTGCCATATTAATTAGACCATCCGGTCACTTGGCTTTGGAGTGGCCAGTTCAGAGCAGTTTCCCATGGGGTCACGGATGGCCCGGAAATGATTTGGATTGAACCGTTGTAATATGGGTGTCAAAATTCTTGGAATAGTCCGAGAGGAAAGTTTGTCATGATTATAAGACCATTCGGTCACTTGGCTTTGGAGTGGCCAGTTCAGAGAAGGTTCCCCATGGGGTCACGAATGGCCAGATAATGATTTGATTTGAACCCTAGCAATATGGGTGTCAAAATTACTGGTATCGTTCCAGAAGACAGTTTGCCATATTTATTAGACCATCCGGTCACTTGGCTTTGGAGTGGCCAGTTCAGAGAAGGTTCCCATGGGGTCACGGATGGCCAGAAAATGCTTTGGATTGAACCCTAGCAATATGGGTGTCAAAATTACTGGTATCGTTCCAGAAGAAAGTTTGCCATATTTATTAGACCATCCGGTCACTTGGCTTTGGAGTGGCCAGTTCAGAGAAGGTTCCCATGGGGTCACGGATGGCCAGAAAATGCTTTGGATTGAACCCTAGCAATATGGGTGTCAAAATTACTGGTATCGTTCCAGAAGAAAGTTTGTCATATATATTAGACCATCCGGTCACTTGGCTTTGGAGTGGCCAGTTCAGAGAAGGTTCCCATGGGGTCACGGATGGCCAGAAAATGATTTGATTTGAACCCTAGCAATATGGGTGTCAAAATTACTGGTATCGTTCCAGAAGAAAGTTTGCCATATTTATTAGACCATCCGGTCACTTGGCTTTGGAGTGGCCAGTTCAGAGAAGGTTCCCATGGGGTCACGAATGGCCAGAATATGATTTGATTTGAACCCTAGCAATATGGGTGTCAAAACTACTGGTATCGTTCCAGAAGAAAGTTTGCCATATATATTAGACCATCCGGTCACTTGGCTTTGGAGTGGCCAGTTCAGAGCAGGTTCCCATGGGGTCACGGATGGCCCGGAAATGATTTGGATTGAACCGTTGTAATATGGGTGTCAAAATTCTTGGAATAGTCCGAGAGGAAAGTTTGTCATAATTATAAGACCATTCGGTCACTTGGCTTTGGAGTGGCCAGTTCAGAGAAGGTTCCCATGGGGTCACGAATGGCCAGAAAATGATTTGATTTGAACCCTAGCAATATGGGTGTCAAAATTACTGGTATCGTTCCAGAAAAAAATTTGCCATATATATTAGACCATTCGGTCACTTGGCTTTGGAGTGGCCAGTTCAGAGAAGGTTCCCATGGGGTCACGAATGGCCAGAAAATGATTTGATTTGAACCCTAGCAATATGGGTTTCAAAATTACTGGTATCGTTCCAGAAGAAAGTTTTCATATTTATTAGACCATCCGGTCACTTGGCTTTGGAGTGGCCAGTTCAGAGAAGGTTCCCATGGGGTCACGAATGGCCAGAAAATGATTTGATTTGAACCCTAGCAATATGGGTGTCAAAATTACTGGTATCGTTTCAGAGGAAAGTTTGCCATATTTATTTGACCATCCGGTCACTTGGCTTTGGAGTGGCCAGTTCAGAGAAGGTTCCCATGGGGTCACGAATGGCCAGAATATGATTTGATTTGAACCCTAGCAATATGGGTGTTAAAATTACTGGTATCGTTCCAGAAGAAAGTTTGCCATATTTATTAGACCATCCGGTCACTTGGCTTTGGAGTGGCCAGTTCAGAGCAGGTTCCCATGGGGTCACGGATGGCCCGGAAATGATTTGAATTGAACCGTAGCAATATGGGTGTCAAAATTCTTGGAATAGTCCGAGAGGAAAGTTTGTCATAATTATAAGACCATTCGGTCACTTGGCTTTGGAGTGGCCAGTTCAGAGAAGGTTCCCATGGGGTCACGAATGGCCAGAAAATGATTTGATTTGAATCCTTGCAATATGGGTGTCAAAATTACTGGTATCGTTCCAGAAGAAAGTTTGTTATAATTATAAGACCATTCGGTCACTTGGCTTTGGAAAATAATAAAAGAAAACTGTGCCAGTATCAAGTCATATGACAATCAGGCACATCCTATGTATTCTATGCATTACTTTTACACGCAGCGAAAAGTTTTCGCAGTATAGTTATTAGTACGAGACACTGAAGAAGTCTGCATATTGTAGACGAAATACGCGTATCTGTCAAGATAAGCAAAGGTAGTTGGAATTTAATGGAAAATGCTAAATTTTCTTATAATTTCTAGTTACATTCCAATAAACAGCGCAAACCTTCTAGGATTCACTTTTTTTTTAAAACTTTGATTTTGATGATTCGTACCTGTCGCACCCCTCAAGCCTTTATTCCGTGAATGCATTTCGTTTGCTCGGTCAAAAATGGCGTAGGTATTAGTTATTCTATTTCCTTCTGTTCGATTTCAATATTTCTTTAATATTTCAATATAAATTTTCAATTTCTTACCAAGGAAGCAATTCACGGATTGCTCAGAAAGTTTAAAACTAATCAATAAATCTACTAGCGCGTCGTTAACTTCCTCGACCTCTTCAAATAATATATCCTCTGGTTAGTCGATTTTGCTTTTATGAATAAAGCGTAGAAATTGAGGCTACAAAACTGGCACATCGGCAAACATTGAAAACATACACGTTCACTGACAACTGTAAGACTATATTTTTTACGGTTTATTTTTAATCTACTTTTTTTTTTATTTGGTTGACATTATTTTTGAACACAAAAACTTGTTGCAACAGCAATTTACGGTTATGTGACTATGATGAGTGATGAATCAGCTCGAGGCTGTAAATTTCGATAAGTCTGGGGGATCTGACCAAAGTCAACACTCGATACAAAATTTAAAAAAAAACAGTATGGATAAAATCTAAGAAGGGGGAAAGGGACGTCTAAGATTTTCAAAAAAGTGGGTCTACGTGGTTTATGAACAGGCCTTTATAAATAAACAAAAAAAAACATAGTTTCTTCATACTCACACAAAGAAATCACTCTGTTTTGAATAAACAAAATATCGTGTTGCGATTCACTACAAGACTCCTATTTGTTTCAATTCAAAAAAAAGTTCCGAATAAATTCAAAATTTCATTCAAATCAAACCAATAAAGTTATTTAAAGAAATCACTGCTGTTCGATATTATTTCAAATGATATTTTATAACCTTAAGAAATCACTCTGTTTTGAATTAACAAAATATTTTGTTGCTATTCAATACAAGGTTTCTATTTGTTTCAATGCATAATAAAGATTCAAATCAATTCAAAATTGTATTCATTTCAAACCAATAAAACAATTTAAGGTACTCATCACTGTCTGACATTAATTTAATAATATTCGATTTATAACAATCAAATTTATTTCAAACTTAAATGGTTAACTTAATGTTTTATCAAAATATTTGTATGAGCGCACATTTCATACTGTCAGCCTGCCGAGCAGCCATATTATTATTGTTTTTCAGTGCTGCCGACATGGTAAGTGGCTGCTTCTGCTTCTGGCTTCGATCGTTTTTTCTAATGTAAGTTTAAGAATAATGTATTTTTATTTTAATGTACGTATCGATATAAATATAAATATGTAAAGGTAAAATATAAATAAACAAATATAAATAGATATTAATAGTTATATCAATAAAACACGACGTTAAATTATATAAAGCATGAAGTTTTGTTTCAACTCAGTGGTTTTGTTGAATCAGTTTATCAGTTTTATTGGTCTATATACGAACCAAAATTTTATTTGAAATTATTCCTATTTTGGTTGATATAACTACGTACTATTTTGTGTGCTGATCTTCAAAATGATCATCACGGTCCTGGTGGTCCAAGCTATCACTTTCGGGAGCTCTACGTCTGAATCTGGTAGGGCCAGGACAACTGAGTACAATTTTGAACCTCAGTTTTTAGTATCGGCAGATCAAAATACGAGGTTTTGCATTAAGATATCAATAAACTACATGCCGTGGACATACCGTCCATTAGAGCTCAACAAACATTTTTCATATTTTTATGTGTTGGTACTGTTACAGTTTACAATTCATGATTTGTTATCAAGCAGTGAGTAAAGGAAGAAATTCCTTCTTATACGGTACATAGAGTTGAAACTTTCTCTTCGAATAAAAATCTGCATAGAATTAAGCTGCCGGAAACATTTAATGCATCGAGCATATTTCTGAATGTAATTCCGAATAGTGCAGAAAAGCTTTACAGCTATATAGATTCAAATTTGCAAACACAAACAGATTTCGATTGAAATATTTTTTTTTCTTCCGTTCATCAAAGGCAGCAGCCGCTGAACCAATGTGTTCACGTTCATTTACATCAGCTGAATATGAACCAATCAGTATATGCAACAGTATTGACACAACAGTTTCATGAAGACAAACTGATCCGATACATACCGAAAACGGAATACAGAAGAACACAAATGATCATAACCGAGAACGTTCAGCAGCAGAATTTACTTTGACCATGCATTTGTCACTGGAGACTAGCGAAAAAAATTCTTCTTGTCCCCTTTTGTGCGATGATTCGTAGGTATAGGAATAGACAAGTCTCACATGAGTAAATGATTCATTTCGTATCATGCGGGAACAAAAGATATGTGAACCATTCGGTGATATACGAAATGGGCAAACACTGCATACGATGCATCGAAAAATTTCGATGTTATATCGAAGGAACCCAATTCACTCTAGTTACCGATTCTTCGGCATTAACCTTTATTATGCGCTCCAAATGGCGGACATCATCTCGACTATCACGATGGAGTATTGAGTTACAACAATACGATATGGTACTGAGACATCGCAAGGGTCGGAAAAACATCGTGCCAGACGCTCTGTCTAGATCAATGGAGGTTTTAGAAGTCGAAACAAAAACTGATTGATATTCACGGTTATTTATTTCGGTTCAACGTGAACCAGAGAAATATATGGATTTCAAGATCGAGGGAAAGAAACTTTATAAATTGGTCTCTTCACAGTCTGATGTGCTGGACTATGCCTTCAACTGGAAGCTGTGTACCCCTGAATCGATGCGAAATGAAATTATTTCCAAAGAGCATGACAGCGCTTTCCATATTGGTTTTGAGAAAACAATTGATAAAATTAAAAAATGCTATTGCTGGCCACAAATGTCGGCAGATGTGAAGCGCTATGTAAGTAATTGCGAGGTTTGCAAAAGAATTAAGCATTCGACCACATCGGTTGTCCCAGTAATAGGAAATCAACGCGTCACAACCAAACCATTCCAGATTCTCACAATGGACTACATCCAATCTCTTCCGAGAAGTGCTCGAGGCAATACTCACCTTCTCGTCCTTTTATTTTTCGTAGTAGAACAACATATTGATCCATAAATCTGAAAACGTTTAAAAAATAAACTTACTTCAATTCACGATTTTTGGATTTCATTGCTCAATATTTTGATCACGAATGTTTGGTTGATAACGATATTCATTAAACAAAAGTTATCCTCGTAATCATTTAAACATCGGTATCATTTCACTTTCGTGCAACGCCATTTAAAATATTTGAAAGTTTTACAAAATTCTATTGCAACTCTGTAGAAACAATGTCAAGTTGCAAATAGGCTCCATCTTTGCGCTTTTTGCGTTGCTGTTGTGTATGATTTTGTGGTACATAGCCAAACAAAACTATCCCTCATATGTTTCAAGAGCGGTTTTTATGCTTTATTAAAACAAGTTGTGCTACTTGGGACATTCCTGTACCATTGCGCCGAAGAGTTCTGTATGAGTTGCACTCAGGACATTTTGGAGTCTTGAATGAAATCGCTCGCAAGGCTGGTGGGAATCGATTGATCGGGAAAACGAGCTTTCGCGTGATTGTGTTAGCTAAGCAAGAACTAGAAGTGATCCTCCGAAAGTACAAAAACACTGTTGGGAAAAACCGGCGGGTCCGTTAATGGGAGTGTATTTCCTGATAATGGTCGATGCGTATACTAAATGGCCTGAGGTGAAAGTGATTCCCAATATGAAGACTGAAACGACCATTGATCGAATGCGAGGATATTTTGCTACTTTTGGATTGCCAGCTGTACTGGTCACAGATCGGGGAACGCAGTTTACTTCTGCACAATTTCAGGAGTTTTTGAAGAAAAATAGCATCGTTCATAAAATGGGTGCTCCTTACCACACGGCTACAAATGACCAAGCCGAACGATACGTACAAACCTTTAAGGACAAAATAAATGCTCTACGGTGTTCACAATCAGTAATCCATAAAGAATTACATAACATACTAATGGCTTACAGAAGAACGATTCACCCCGCTACTGCAAAGAGTCCTTCGATGATGGTTTTCGGAAGGCAGATGAGATCTCGCATTTACCTAAAGTTCCAGGTAGTCCAAAGAGCAGTAAGCATTAAGCAGTAATTTCGGTGATAGGGGAGAAGAAAAGGTAGTTCGTTCTTTTGAGGTGAATGACAGGGTCGCTGCAAGGGATTTCTTTTCACATACTGATAGATGGAGGTTCGGCGTCATTTCTGAGTGAGTGAAAATAAGAAAATAATCAGAAAAAAAATAAATCCTCCTAAGAAAATCCCCCATGTCTTCTAAATAAAGTTCATTTACCTTGAGGTACGTTCAATCTTTACCCATACAAATTACTTATGGATTTTCTAAGAATAGTTTGAGAAAATAAAATCCTCAGCAGGGCACAAAATTCTCACGTACCTACGTATTTATGAAAATCATCAGAAAAAAATAAATCCTCCTAAGAAAATCCCCCATGTCTGCAAAATAAAGTTCATTTACCTTGAGGTACGTTCAATCTTTACCCAAACAACTTGTTTATGGATCTTCTGAGAATAGTTTGAGAAAATAAAATCCTCAGCAGGGCACAAAATTCTCACGTACGTACGTATTTATGAAAATAATCAGAAAAAAATAAATCCTCCTAAGAAAATCCCCCATGTCTTCTAAATAAAGTTCATTTACCTTGAGGTACGTTCAATCTTTACCCATACAACTTGTTTATGGACTTTCTGAGAATAGTTCGAGAAAATAAAATCCTCAGCAGGGCACAAAATTCTCACGTACCTGCGTATTTATGAAAATAATCAGAAAAAAATAAATCCTCCTAAGAAAATCCCCCATGTCTTCTGAATAAAGTTCATTTACCTTGAGGTACGTTCAATTTTTACCCATACAACTTGTTGATGGATCTTTTGAGAATAGTTTGAGAAAATAAAATCCTCAGCAGGGCACAAAATTCTCACGTACCTACGTATTTATGAAAATAATCAGAAAAAAATAAATCCTCCTAAGAAAATCCACCATATCTTCTAAATAAAGTTCATTTACCTTGAGGTACGTTCAATCTTTACCCATACAACTTGTGTATGGATCTTCTGAGAATAGTTTGAGAAAATAAAATCCTCAGCAGGGCACAAAATTCTCACGTACCTACGTACTTATGAAAATAATCAGAAAAAAATAAATCCTCCTAAGAAAATCCCTCATGTCTTCTAAATAAAGTTCATTTGCCTTGAGGTACGTTCAATATTTACCCATACAACTTGTTAATGGATCTTCTAAGAATAGTTTGAGAAAATAAAATCCTCAGCAGGCACAAAATTCTCACGTACCTACGTATTTATGAAAATAATCAGAAAAAAATAAATCCTCCTAAGAAAATCCACCATATCTTCTAAATAAAGTTCATTTACCTTGAGGTACGTTCAATATTTACCCATACAACTTGTTTATGGATCTACTGAGAATAGTTTGTGAAAATAAAATCCTCAGCAGGCCACAAAATTCTCACGTACCTACGTATTTATGAAAATAATCAGAAAAAAATAAATCCTCCTAAGCTAAACCCCCATGTCTTCTAAAAAAAGTTCATTTGCCTTGAGGTACGTTCAATCTTTACCCAGAGATCTTGTTTATGAATCTACTGAGAATAGTTTGAGAAAATAAAATCCTCAGCAGGGTGTAGTAATAGAGAATAGGAATCAAAGATATAAAATAACAATATATAAAATGCAAAATAAAAAAATCAAATTTTGATTATTTATTTGTACATCGACTAAAATAAATAGTCCGCCCAATGTTGTGAATCGCCTCTTGCTACACCATTCGAACGATTGTTCAAAGCGGATCAAAAATAAGAAAAACAAAATGAAACAATGTGGCCTATAAAAAGCCTAGAGCAAGGTAGAATCAACACATAATTACGGCAGAAGTCGCAGCGAGCAGTCGCAAGCCAGCCTCTACAGCAGAAACAGCAGCCAGGAGCAGCCACCAGGAACAGCAGCCGGAAGCAGCCACCAGGAGCAGTCGCCAGGAACAGCCGCCAGGAGCAGCCGCCAGGAACAGCAGCCAGCAACAGCAGCCGGGCCGAGGCTCCACAGTCGAGCGACCATTCATCAGAATCTACCGCAGTGAGGTTTTGAGAGTTCCCTCACTGCAGTAGAAGCAGCAATCAGCAACAACAGCGCCAATTAATATGGCGTCATCAGAGTACGGTCGCGACAATGGCGTAGCTACGACTCCCATGAAGTAAGTTCAATTTTATTTTAATTAATTTATGAGAGGGCTGTGGTGAAAAAAGCTCTCAATTGAAACATATCGAAATCTGGTAGGAATAGACAGATTTCTCACAATAAATCTCCGGTGGAAATGGACGGAGATGTAATTAAAAATAATAATTTTATTTTAATTAATTTATGAGAGAGCTGTGGTGAAAAGAGCTCTAAATTGAAAAGCATCGAAATCTGGTAGGAATAGACAGATTTCTTACATGGAAGCCCTTGAGCCCCTCAACACAGTCGAGCTTACTGGTTCCTGCCATCATAGTCGTTCTGGCCCTGTTGTTGAGTGCGGTGATGGGGTCTTCCAAACTTCAATCTCAGGCAAGTATGAGCTTAACCGAACCAACCCGGCTTCTGATTTGTTTTTGCATCCTATTACTACGCCACGTGACACAACATCAACTAACGGTACTGTCATGGATACCGCACCCACTGACAACCTACGTGTGTATTACCAAAATACCAGAGGACTTTTGACCAAATTGGAAGATGTTTATCTTGCTGTGCTCGATGGCGAATATGATGTTTATGTATTCACGGAAACCTGGCTCGATGGAAGAATCAACTCAGTTCAACTTTTTGGCGACAACTTCACCGTGTATAGAGTGGACCGCAGTTTAGCTAATAGCTCTCGTATGCGTGGAGGTGGCGTTCTTGTTGCCGTTTCCAATGTGCTTGTTTCCTGCCAAATCGCCGTAGAACAGTTCAATTCTATTGAAACAGTTTGGGTTAAAGTTTGTCTTTCCAAACGAAACTTTTTTATCGGCGCTTCGTACATTCCTCCTGACCGACGACGTGATTGCAGCATTATGTAACTTCACCTGGATGCAACAGAATTTGCCTCTGAGTTGACTACTTTGACGGATGTGCTTCTTCTGCTCGGAGATTTCAATCAACCAGGGCTCAATTGGTTGTCCTCCGGTTACGGGTATTCGTTTCCTGACCCAGTTGCTTCAACCTCTACTCCTGATAGTCGCCTACTTATCGATGGAACTGGTTTTCTAGGACTGCGCCAGATTAATTCAGTTTCCAACGTCCAATCAAACTTGCTCGACTTGGTGTTTATCTGCAAGAATTCACTGCGCAAATGTACTGTCGTTGAAGCTCCGGATGCCATTGTGCCACTTGATAACTACCATCCCGCTCTGGATATATCAATAGCATACGAACCTAATCTCCATTTTGATGAACCTGTAAGCACCGATCGACTCAATTTCCGCAAAACTGATTTTCAATTGCTTCGACACTGCTTCTCCCGTATCGACTGGAATGTTTTGAGTGACCTTGATATTGAATCAGCTGTTGACTGCTTCAACTGTTTGCTGCGTGAGAGTGTTTTGGCAGCTGTACCGAAGTGCCAAAGTCCGAGAAAACCTCCGTGGACTAATGCTCTTCTACGCAACATGAAACGAGTGCGCGCTAGGGCTCTTCGCGCTTTTGCCATTCGGAGATGTGCCTCTACCAAATTGGATTTTAATCGCGCCAGCAGTGAATATCGGCGCTTTAACAAACTCCGCTACAAATATTATGTACATCGCACACAAGAAAATCTTCGACACCATCCGAAGAAATTTTGGTCGTTCATGAACTCAAAGAGGAAGGAAACTGGACTACCGTCATGTGTGTTTCGCGATGGAAACCTGGCACGGACTAACGAGGAGAAATGCAGTCTTTTTGCAAGACACTTTTCGAGTGTATTTTCAAGCGATTCACCATCTGAAGCTGATATTGAAAGTGCTGTGCGGGAAGTACCCAGCGATGTGATTACCATGGATGTCTTTGCTGTCGACGTTCAGGTGGTTCTTTCGGCGATACGCAAGACCAAATCGTCCTTTAATCCTGGACCTAGCGTGATTCCTTCTGCTGTGTTGAAAAAATGCTCCGACATTTTAGCTACTCCACTTTCTCTGCTTTTCAACTTATCACTCCAGCAATCAAAATTTCCAATGCAGTGGAAGTGCTCTACTATGTTTCCAGTGTTCAAGAAAGGAGACAAAAGTGATATAAGAAATTACCGTGGCATTACTTCACTCGGTGTGGAATCAAAAGTATTTGAGTCGCTGATCAACGACAAATTGTTTGCTGCCTGCAAGAATTACATCAGCCCCTATCAACATGGTTTTTATCCCGGCCGCTCTGTTGAAACGAATCTTGTCAGCTTTACGTCGTTTTGCATGGAGAATGTATGTAAAAAACTCCAAGTCGATGCTGTTTATACCGATCTCAAATCTGCCTTCGATAAAGTTAACCATGACTTACTGCTTGCAAAACTGGAGAAAATTGGTTATTCCATTGCTTTCTGCACATGGCTTCGATCTTACCTTGTGCAACGTCAAGTATCTGTCAGTATTGGAAACAATGCATCGGACTATTTTTCAAACCATTCCGGAGTTCCCCAACGAAGCACCCTGGGACCATTGCTGTTCTCGCTTTTCATAAACGATGTTTCCCTCATATTGCTTTATGGAGGTTTTCTGTTGTTGTTTGCAGACGACCTTAAAATTTATCTGGTCGTTCGAAGCCTAGCAGACTGTTGCGAACTACAGAAACTTCTTGAAACTTTCAGTAATTGGTGCGTGCGAAATATGATGGTTTTGAGCATCACAAAATGTTGCGTAATAAGTTTTGGTCGAACGAATAATGCTATCCAGTTTGATTACAGTATTGCTGGATCTCCACTTCAACGGGTTGATCATGTGAAAGATCTCGGAGTTGTATTGGACGAAAAACTAACATTTACTCGCCACTTCTCAGGTACCATTGATAAAGCCAATCGCCAGCTTGGGTTCATGTTCAAAATCTCCAATGAGTTTCGTGATCCGCTGTGTTTCAAAGCTCTTTATTTCTCACTGGTACGCTCTATCCTTGAGTTTGCATCTGCTGTATGGAACCCCTACCAGGCTGTATGGAGTGCACGGTTTGAAGCTGTCCAACGCAGGTTTGTAAGATATGCTTTGCGCCACCTTCCATGGAGTGACCCGTTAAACTTGCCTGCTTACGCCTATAGCTGTCGCCTGCTTGGGCTGGATACTCTGGCTAAACGAAGGAATGTCGCGCAATCTGTGTTCGTAGCCAAGCTTCTCCTATCTGAATATGATGTTCCTGAGTTGCTGTCGAGAATCAGTCTATACGCTCCTGCCTGAACCCTTCGACCGAGAGCGTTCACGAAGAATTTCAAGCAACTAATCATGCTGCAAATAGTTCCATTGTCGCCATGATCCGTCGGTTCAACGTAGAATCCGACGAATTTGATTTCAACATGTCCGCCTCCAGATTTCGTCACCGCTTGCTGAACCGTTTTTAACGATGACTTTTATTAGATTTAAGTTCTTCATGTAGACCACAAAGTCCGATGAATCAAATACAAATACAAATACAAATACAATAAATCTCCGGTGGAAATGGACGGAGATGTTATTAAATAATAAGAAAAGTACCAAAAGAAGAAAATTAAATTTATCATGAAATAGAATTACTCAAGATTAATTTTTCTGTAATCTGATAGATTAATCTCAGCTGAAATCGAAGGGAGATGAAATATATTTAAAAAAAAAGGAAGAACCAAAACTTATACAGCAAAAAAACAATTTTTACGTTTTTGTTTTCTTCTGTAATCTTGTTCCAGGACGCCTTAAAAAAAAAGAATTATGAAGCAATTAAAGGAGGCCTTGGACAAAAACAATTTACTTCGTGAGCAAATGGCCACTTTAACATCAGACCTAGCATCAGAAACGACGTTCGGTAATGACCTAAGGCTACCACTAATCGTGAAGACTCAATGCTCTCCACAATGAACAATTGGACACTTGGTTCGTTGAACATCCCGATATGCACACCATCAGAAGGAGAAAATGACATCGATAAGAGAGCATTTGAATACTGGTAAGACATACTCGTTTCTTCGCTACAGCTCATCAATGCTGTTGATGAGCAAACGAAATTCGGGGTGTTCAAGATAAAGTCAGGACCGAAACTCAGAGAAATTTTCCAAACAACGACGTCTTTCCCAGGAATGCCCGATGAGAAATCCGCTCCCTTTTCGAATGCATTAGCTCGACTCGATGAATATTATGGCTCCAGAGCATACACACTGTCGCAGCGAGGAAAATTAATGATGTTGAGTCAAGATGCTAAAGAAAACAGTATTGGATTTGTTCGACGTCTTGTTTCAGCAGCTAAACTATGCAATTATGCTCCAGATGAGAAAATGGAGGCTATTGTGCGAGTGGTAACAAAAGGTGCAAGCGATGGAAGAGTAAGAATCTTGGCCCATAGGAACTGGGTAAAACAAGGCACCATGAAGGACCTGATAGATATGGTACGTGATCGAGAAATCGAGAAGAATAACGAAGAAGAGTTCCAACGGATTCATGGTCATAAAGAAACGTCAATCGTTGCTGCAGTTTCTCACGATCATCACGCACTATTCAATTCTTACGGGAGAGGAAGAGGGTTCCAACGATCATTTCGTGGTAATGGAAGAGGAGGAAGAGGCTTCACAAGAGGTAACCATCGTCAGCAAACCGGTTTCAATTGTTGGAGGTGTGGAAGCATTTACCACCGAGCGTCTGAGTGTTTTGCGATTAAGAAAGACTTTCGAGTTTGTAAACAGCTGGGTCATATTGCCCGTGTCTGTCCGTCAAATCAGCCACACAATTCACAGATAGAGAATTGAAATTGAAACGTCATGGCGAGCAAGAAGAGGTTGGTGAAAGGAAAATTGCGGCTATCGAACACACGGATGCTAATGCTGAAATAGATACAAAGGTACGAATTAATAAAGAAGACATTGAGTAATTTGTATTTTATATGGCAACTTTTAATGTTAAAAAAAAGAAATAAAACAAGATAAAGAAATAAAAATTAATATCTTATAGAAAATCTTGAAATAGTTAAAAGTTATACTAATTTTGATAATTGCGTGTTATATTGCAGAAAACCATCCAACAATCACATTCATTGAAATCAAACAATCAAGGAATAAATCATATCCAAACGTCGCAAATCCATATAATTACAGAGAAACACGCATTGATTAAAGCCAAGGTGGCTGGTATTGGGATAGATTTTTTGATAGATTCTGGTGCTCAAGTTAACACCATAACTAAAGCGTCATTTGATAAGATTATGGCTGACAAGAACGCCGCATCTCGAATCCTCGGCTTACAGTCCATCTCTGACCAGCCATTAAAAGCTTATGCAACAATGGACAACATAAGAGTCATTGCTAATTTTTCCGCTGAACTGTTCATCTCACCAGATAGACTAGTCATGGTAGAAAAATTCTACGTTGTAGATGAACTTAGAGGGCTTTTGGGTTTCAATACTGCGATAAGGTACTCTGTTCTCGATGTTGGGTTAGATGTACCATTACACCAGAAGAATCGTCAGTTATTATGAGTTATGAGTTTCCAAAATTCAACATTCCTCCTGTATTGCTTAAGTATAACGCAAACATGCATCCAGTACGTAATATATATACACACGTTCCAGCAGCGTATAAGGAACTTACAAAGCAAAAACTGCACTACTTATTGACAAGCGGTATAATCGAAGAAGTTACCAAGGATATGGATAGATCTTTCTGTTCCTCACTATTGGTGGTACCTAAAGGAAAAGGTGATATCCGGCTTGTAATCGATTTACGAGGACCTAATCGTTGCATTTACCAAACGCCTTTCAAAATGCCCACACTAGATTCGATACTCATGGAGCTTCATGGTGCGAAGTGGTTCTCTACCGTTGATATAACGAATGCGTTTTTTCATATCGAATTCGATGAAAGGTCACGCCATCTAACGAACTTTTTTGCAGGGGATGGACTCTATCGTTATCGACGACTCCCTTTCGGGCTAACAAATGCCCCTGATATATTTCAGGAGGTTCTGCAAACAATTGTTCTTGCCGGATGCAAAGGACAAGTTAATTATTTAGATAATATATTGGTTTTCGGGAGAACAAAACATGAGCACGATGAAAACATAGCGCAGTTGATGCAAAACTTACAGAATCATAACGTCAAAATTAATGAGGCAAAGTGCACTTTCGGAAGAAAAGCTATCGATTTTCTTGGATTCATAGTATTAACTGATGGTTGGAAAATCGAGGAGGAGAAGATTTCAGCCTTGAAAAACTTTAGGTATCCTGAAACATTGGCTGAAGTCAAAAGCTTTCTTGGATTGGTAAACTTTATCGAGAAATTTATTCCCAATAGAGCCGATAAAACAATTCAATTACGGTTATTGCCCAAATCTGAAAGATTCTACTGGAATCAAGAAATAAATGATGAATTCGAATACCTCACAACATCGGCATGGAAAACAATCACTACACTTGGTTATTTCAATAGAGAAGACCTAACCGAGCTATTCGTAGACGCTTCTTCTTTCGGCTTGGGAGCGGCTCTAGTACAATTTGATATGGAATCAAAGCCTAGAGTGATTGCTTGTGCTTCTAAAGCTCTATCGGTTACAGAACAAAAGTATCCGCAGACTCAAAAGGAAGCCTTAGCTATGGTCTGGGCAGTCGAGAGGTTTACTGTTTTTCTAATGGGCATACCCTTCATCATAAGAACCGATGCTGAATCCAACGAGTTCATATTTGATGGTTTACATAGAATCGGAAAAAAGAGCGGTAACCAGAGCAGAATCGTGGGCTTTGCGTCTACAACCATACAATTTCAGCGTAAAAAGGATTCCAGGAGAAATGAATGTCGCTGATGCCCTATCAAGGTTGGCAAAACAGATCCAACCAGAGAAATCATTTGATGATGAAGTTGATGACAATCATTTGCTCTACCTTATTGATGCGGGTGCAATGGAGATTTCGTGGAGCGAGATTGAAAAGCATTCAGAACAAGACACCGAGTTATCAAAAGTAAGAACCGCAATCGTAACAGGTTACTGGGAGGATGGTCTCCGTAGATTTGAATCACAAGCAAAGGAATTGAATGTTCTTGGAAATTCTATCTTCAAAAACGACAGGATTCCTGATGCTTTAAGAAGAAAAGCCTTCGAATCAGCTCATCAAGGCCATATGGGGATTGGTTCTACTAAAAGAATTCTTCGTGAACATTTTTGGTGGCCAGGAATGAGCTCAGCAGTGGAATCGTTTATTAAACACTGTGAAACGTGCCTCCTTTTGTCAAAAAAGAACCCACCTATTCCATTAACCAACAGAGAACTTCCTCACGGTCCTTGGGAGATTTTACAAATCGATTTTTTTACCGACAAAGAATTTGGATTTGGTGAATTCCTCGTAATTGTAGATACTTACTCACGTTACCTGCACATAGTAGAGATGAAGCACATGGATGCAGAGTCAACAAATGGAGCTCTCCACAAGATCTTCGAAGAATCCATTAGCAATTCAAACCGACAATGGTCCCCCATTCCAAAGCGACATGTTTGTAAGTACCTGGCAGAACAAGGGCATAAAAATTCGTAAATCCATTCCATTTAGCCCACAGTCAAATGGTGCCGTTGAGAGGCAAAACGAAGGGATAAAGCGAGCTTTGTCTGCCTCTAAATTAGATGGTACTAATTGGAAATTGGCACTTAACAAATATGTGCACATGCATAATAAAGTTCGACCACTTAGCCGACTGGGTGTAACACCGTTCGAATTACTAGTCGGATGGAAGTTTAGAGGAACTTTTCCGGCGCTCTGGACTACGAATCATCCTGAGGAACTCGATCGAGAGGATATCAGAGAAAGGGATACATTCTCAAAACTGGAAAGTAAGCTAAACGCAGATTTACGGAGGAAGGCCAGAGACTGTGATCTTACAGTTGGCGATAAGGTTGTCTTATCTCATATTAAGAAGTATAAGTCAGATTCAACATTCAGCTCTGAGAAGTTCACAATAGTAGCAAGAGAAGGAGCCAAAATTGTCGTCAGAAGCAGCCGGGGTGTTCTATACACAAGAAACGTAGGAGATGCAAAACGGGCAGTTGATGTCAATAAGGATAAAGAACTTTCTGCTAGTTGTGATGATACAAGTCGATGTTTGGAAACAGGTGAGAAATTAAAAATCCAGTGAATGTTTAAACCTCAATGTTTTGTTTTGTTTTTAATACGCAGAATGTGGTGAAACATCTGAGATGGATAATCAAAATCAAGAGGTCTGTAACAAATCTTCTCAACATAAATCATTCAACGCCAAAGAAGATAAGTGCGAAATGGATAACAAAACATCTACTGAACCACGTCCGCAACGAGTTAAGAAGTTACCAAATAAGCTGAAGAACATGGTTCTGTATAATATTTACGATTAGGAATGCATTTGTAAAATACCGAGATATTTCTTTTAAAAAATGTATTGTGCATAAAAAAAAAAAACATTTTGATCAACAAAAAAATTACATTAAATAGTGAAAAAAATTGAATATTGAAAAATGACATACTTTTTTTCTCATATTGATTTTAAGATGTAAGAGTTGGGGTGAGATGGATTGTAGTAATAGAGAATAGGAATCAAAGAAATGAAATAACAATATATAAAATGCAAAATAAAATAATCAAATTTCGATCATTTATTTGTACATCGACTAAAATAAATAGTCCGCCCAATGTTGTGAATCGCCTCTTGCTACACCATTCAAACGATTGTTCAAAGCGGATCAAAAATAAGAAAAACAAAATGAAACAATGTGGCCTATAAAAAGGCTAGAGCAAGGTAGAATCGGCACATAATTACGGCAGAAGTCGCAGCGAGCAGTCGCAAGCCAGCCTCATCAGCAGAAACAGCAGCCAGGAGCAGCCACCAGGAACAGCAGCCGGGAGCAGCCACCAGGAACAGCAGCCGGGAGCAGCCACCAGGAGCAGTCGCCAGGAGCAGCCGCCGGGAGCAGCCGCCAGGAACAGCAGCCAGCAACAGCAGCCGGGGCGAGGCTCCACAGTCGAGCGGCCATTCATCAAAATCTACCGCAGTGAGGTTTCGAGAGTTACCTTACTGCAGTAGAAGCAGCAATCAGCAACAACAGCGCCAATTAATATGGCGTCATAAGAGCACGGTCGCGACAATGGCGTAGCTACGACTCCCATGAAGTAAGTTCAATTTTATTTTAATTAATGAGAAGGCTGTGGTGAAAGAGCTCTCAATTGAAGCATATCGAAATCTGGTAGGAATAGACAGATTTCTCACAATGAATCTCCTGTGGAAATGGACGGAGATGTAATTTAAAATAATAATTTTATTGTGATTAATTTATGAGAGAGCTGTGGTGAAAAGAGCTCTAAATTGAAAAGCATCGAAATCTGGTAGGAATAGACAGATTTTTTACAATAAATCTCCGGTGGAAATGGACGGAGGGTTATTAAATAATAAGAAAAGAACCAAAAAAAAAATGTATCATGAAATAGAATTTCTCAAGATTAATTTTTCTGTAATCTGATAGATTAATCTCAGCTGAAATCGAACGGAGATGAAATATATTTAAAAAAAAAGGAAGAACCAAAACTTATACAGCAAATAAGCAATTTTTACGTTTTTGTTTTCTTCTGTAATCTTGTTTCAGGACGCCTTCAAAGAAAAGAATTATGAAGCAATTAAAGGAGGCCTTGGACAAAAACAATTTGCTTCGTGAGCAAATGGCCACTTTAACATCAGACCTAGCATGAGAAACGACTTTCGGTAATGACCTAAGGCAAGCTACCACTAATCGTGAAGACTCAATGCCCTCCACAATGAACAATTGGACACTTGGTTCGTTGAACATTCCGATATGCACACCATCAGAAGGAGAAAATGACATCGATAAGAGAGCATTTGAATACTGGAAAGACATACTCGTTTCTTCGCTACAGCTCATCAATGCTGTTGATGAGCAAACGAAATTCGGGGTGTTCAAGATAAAGTCAGGACCGAAACTCAGAGAAATTTTCCAAACAACGACGTCTTTACCATGAATGCCCGATGAGAAATCTGCTCTTTTTTCGAATGCATTAGCTCGACTCGATGAATATTATGGCTCCAGAGTATACACACTGTCGCAGCGAGGAAAATTAATGATGTTGAGTCAAGATGCTACAGAAGGCAGTATTGGATTTGTTCGACGCATTGTTTCAGCAGCTAAACTATGCAATTATGCTCCAGATGAGGAAATGGAGGCTGTTGTGCGAGTGGTAACAAAGGGTGCAAGCGATGGAAGAGTAAGAATCTTGACCCATAGGAACTGGGTAAAACAAGGCACCATGAAGGACCTGATAGATATGGTACGTGATCGAGAAATCGAGAAGAATAACGAAGAAGAGTTCCAATGGATTCATGGTCATAAAGAAACGTCAATCGTTGCTGCAGTTTCTCACGATCATCACGCACTATTCAATTCTTACGGGAGAGGAAAAGGTTTCCAACGATCATTTCGTGGTAATGGAAGAGGAGGAAGAGGCTTCACAAGAGGTAACCATCGTCAGCAAACCGGTTTCAATTGTTGGAGGTGTGGAAGCATTTACCACCGAGCGTCTGAGTGTTTTGCGATTAAGAAAGACTGTCGAATCAAATCAGCCACACAATTCACAGATAGAGAGAAGACAATTGAAACGTCATGGCGAGCAAGAAGAGGTTGGTGAAAGGAAAATTGCGGCTATCGAACACACGGATGCTAATGCTGAAATAGATACAAAGGTACGAATTAATAAAGAAGACATTGAGTAATTTGTATTTTATATGGCAACTTTTAATGTTAAAAAAAAGAAATAAAACAAGATAAAGAAATAAAAATTAATATCTTATAGAAAACCTTGAAATAGTTAAAAGTTATACTAATTTTGATTATTGCGTGTTATATTGCAGAAAACCATCCAACCATCACATTCATTGAAATCAAACAATCAAGGAATAAATCATATCCAAACATCGCAAATCCATATAATTACAGAGAAACACGCATTGATTAAAGCCAAGGTGGCTGGTATTGGGAAAGAAATTTTGATTGATTCTGGTGCTCAAGTTAACACCATAACTAAAGCGTCATTTGATAAGATTATGGCTGACAAGAACGCCGCATCTCGAATCCTCGGCTTACAGTCCATCTCTGACAAGCCATTAAAAGCTTATGCAACAATGGACAACATAAGAGTCATTGCTAATTTTTCCGCTGAACTGTTCATCTCACCAGATAGACCAGTCATGGTAGAAAAATTCTACGTTGTAGATGAACTTAGAGCGCTTTTGGGTTTCAATACTGCGATAAGGTACTCTGTTCTCGATGTTGGGTTAGATGTACCATTACACCAGAAGAATCGTCAGTTATTCCAGGGCAATACATATTATGCTCAAGCAGTTTCCATCATGGATGAATTTCCAAAATTCAACATTACTCCTGTATTGCTTAAGTATAACGCAAACATGCATCCAGTACGTAATGTATATACACACGTTCCAGCATCGTATAAGGAACTTACAAAGCAAAAACTGCACTACTTATTGACAAGCGGTATAATCGAAGAAGTTACCAAGGATATGGATAGATCTTTTTGTTCCTCACTATTGGTGGTACCTAAAGGAAAAGGTGATATCCGGCTTGTAATCGATTTACGAGGACCTAATCGTTGCATTTACCAAACGCCTTTCAAAATGCCCACACTAGATTCGATACTCATGGAACTTCATGGTGCGAAGTGGTTCTCTACCGTTGATATAACGAATGCGTTTTTTCATATCGAATTAGATGAAAGGTCACGCCATCTAACGAACTTTTTTGCAGGGGATGGACTCTATCGTTATCGACGACTCCCTTTCGGGCTAACAAATGCCCCTGATATATTTCAGGAGGTTCTGCAAACAATTGTTCTTGCCGGATGCAAAGGACAAGTTAATTATTTAGATGATATATTGGTTTTTGGGAGAACAAAACATGAGCACGATGAAAACTTAGCGCAGTTGATGAAAAACTTACAGAATCATAACGTCAAAATTAATGAGGCAAAGTGCACTTTCGGAAGGGAAGCTGTCGATTTTCTTGGATTCATAGTATCAGCTGATGGTTGGAAAATCGAGGAGGAGAAGATTTCAGCCTTGAAAAACTTTAGGCATCCTGAAACATTGGCTGAAGTCAAAAGCTTTCTTGGATTGGTAAACTTTATCGAGAAATTTATTCCCAATAGAGCCGATAAAACAATTCAATTACGGTTATTGGCCAAATCTGAAAGATTCTACTGGAATCAAGAAATAAATGATGAATTCGAATACCTCACAACATCGGCATGGAAAACAATCACTACACTTGGTTATTTCAATAGAGAAGACCTACCCGAGCTATTCGTAGACGCTTCTTCTTTCGGCTTGGGAGCGGTTCTAGTACAATTTGATATGGAATCAAAGCCTAGAGTGATTGCTTGTGCTTCTAAAGCTCTATCGGTTACAGAACAGAAGTATCCGCAGACTCAAAAGGAAGCCTTAGCTATGGTCTGGGCAGTCGAGAGGTTTACTGTTTTTCTAATGGGCATACCCTTCATCATTAGAACCGATGCTGAATCCAACGAGTTCATATTTGATGGTTTACATAGAATCGGAAAAAAGAGCGGTAACCAGAGCAGAATCGTGGGCTTTGCGTCTACAACCATACAATTTCAGCGTAAAAAGGATTCCAGGAGAAATGAATGTCGCTGATGCCCTATCAAGGTTGGCAAAACAGATCCAACCAGAGAAATCATTTGATGATGAAGTTGATGACAATCATTTGCTCTACCTTATTGATGCGGGTGCAATGGAGATTTCGTGGAGCGAGATTGAAAAGCATTCAGAACAAGACACCGAGTTATCAAAAGTAAGAACCGCAATCGTAACAGGTTACTGGGAGGATGGTCTCCGTAGATTTGAATCACAAGCAAAGGAATTGAATGTTCTTGGAAGTTCAATCTTCAAAAACGACAGGATTCCTGATGCTTTAAGAAGAAAAGCCATCGAATCAGCTCATCAAGGCCATATGGGGATTGGTTCTACTAAAAGAATTCTTCGTGAACATTTTTGGTGGCCAGGAATGAGCTCAGCAGTGGAATCGTTTATTAAACACTGTGAAACGTGCCTCCTTTTGTCAAAAAAGAACCCACCTATTCCATTAACCAACCGAGAACTTCCTCACGGTCCTTGGGAGATTTTACAAATCGATTTTTTTACCGACAAAGAATTTGGATTTGGTGAAATTACTCACGTTACCTGCACATAGTAGAGATGAAGCACATGGATGCAGAGTCAACAAATGGAGCTCTTCACAAGATCTTCGATGAATGGGGATATCCATTAGCAATTCAAACCGACAATGGTCCCCCATTCCAAAGCGACAAGTTTGTAAGTACCTGGCAGAACAAGGGCATAAAAATTTGTAAATCCATTCCCCTAAGCCCGCAAACAAATGGTGCCGTTGAGAGGCAAAACGAAGGGATAAAGCGAGCTTTGTCTGCCTCTAAATTAGATGGAACTAATTGGAAATTGGCACTTAACAAATATGTGCACATGCATAATAAAGTTCGACCACTTAGCCGACTGGGTGTAACACCGTTCGAATTACTAGTCGGATGGAAGTTCAGAGGAACTTTTCCGGCGCTCTGGACTACAAATCATCCGGAGGAACTCGATCGAGAGGATATCAGAGAAAGGGATACATTCTCAAAACTGGAAAGTAAGCTAAACGCAGATTTACGGAGGAAGGCCAAAGACTGTGATCTTACAGTTGGCGATAAGGTTGTCTTATCTCATATTAAGAAGTATAAGTCAGATTCAACATTCAGCTCTGAGAAGTTCACAATAGTAGCAAGAGAAGGAGCCAAAATTGTCGTCAGAAGCAGCCGGGGTGTTCTATACACAAGAAACGTAGGAGATGCAAAACGGGCAGTTGATGTCAATAAGGATGAAGAACAATCTGCTAGTTGTGATGAAACAAGTCGATGTTTGGAAACAGGTAAGAAATTAAAAATCCAGTGAATGTTTAAGCCTCAATGTTTTGTTTTTGTTTTTAATACGCAGAATGTGGTGAAATATCTGGGATGGACAATCAAAATCAAAAGATCTGTAACAAATCTTCTCAACATAAATCATTCAACGCCAAAGAAGAAAAGTGCAAAATGGATAACAAAACATCTACTGAACCACGTCCGCAACGAGTTAAGAAGTTACCAAATAAGCTAAAGAACATGGTTCTGTATAATATTTACGATTAGGAATGCATTTGTAAAATACCGATATTCCTATAAAAAATGCATTGTGAAAAAAATTTTGTGTAACAAAATAAAAAAATTACATTAAATAGTGAAAAAATTGAATATTGAAAAATGACATACTTTTTTCTCATATTGATTTTAAGATGTAAGAGTAGGGGTGAGATGGATTGTAGCAATAGAGAATAGGAATCAAAGAAATAAAATAACAATATATAAAATGCAAAATAAAATAATCAAATTTCGATTATTTATTTGTACATCGACTAAAATAAATAGACCGCCCAATGTTGTGAATCGCCTCTTGTTACACCATTCGAACGATTGTTCAAAGCGGATCAAAAATAAGAAAAACAAAATGAAACAATGTGGCCTATAAAAAGGCTAGAGCAAGGTAGAATCGGCACATAATTACGGCAGAAGTCGCAGCGAGCAGTCGCAAGCCAGCCTCATCAGCAGAAACAGCAGCCAGGAGCAGCCACCAGGAACAGCAGCCGGGAGCAGCCACCAGGAGCAGTCACTAGGAACAGCCGCCAGGAACAGCAGCCGGGCCGAGGCTCCACAGTCGAGCGGCCATTCATCAGAATCTACCGCAGTGAGGTTTTGAGAGTTCCCTCACTGCAGTAGAAGCAGCAATCAGCAACAACAGCGCCAATTAATATGGCGTCATCAGAGCACGAACGCGACACAGGGCACAAAATTCTCACGTACCTACGTATTTATGAAAATAATCAGAAAAAAATAAATCCTCCCAAGAAAAACCCCTATGTCTTCTAAAAAAAGTTCATTTGCCTTGAGGTACGTTCAATCTTTACCCATACAACTTGTTTATGGATCTACTGAGAATAGTTTGAGAAAAAAAAATCCTCAGCAGGGCACAAAATTCTCACGTACCTACGTATTTATGAAAATAATCAGAAAAAAATAAATCCTCCTAAGAAAATCCCCCATGTCTTCTAAATAAAGTTCATTTACCTTGAGGTACGTTCAATTTTTACCCATACAACTTGTTTATGGATCTACTGAAAATAGTTTGAGAAAATAAAATCCTCAGCAGGGCACAAAATTCTCACGTACCTACGTATTTATGAAAATAATCAGAAAAAAATAAATCCTCCTAAGAAAAACCCCCATTTCTTCTAAAAAAAGTTCATTTACCTTGAGGTACGTTCAATCTTTACCCAAAGATCTTGTTTATGGATCTACTGAGAATAGTTTGAGAAAATAAAATCCTCAGCAGGGCACAAAATTCTCACGTACGTACGTATTTATGAAAATAATCAGAAAAAAATAAATCCTCCTAAGAAAATCCCCCATGTCTTCTAAATAAAGTTCATTTACCTTGAGGTACGTTCAATCTTTACCCATAAAACTTGTGTATGGATCTTCTGAGAATAGTTTGAGAAAATAAAATCCTCAGCAGGGCACAAAATTCTCACGTACCTACGTATTTATGAAAATAATCAGAAAAAAATAAATCCTCCTAAGAAAATCCCCCATGTCTTCTAAATAAAGTTCTTTTACCTTGAGGTACGTTCAATCTTTACCCATAGATCTTGTTGATGGATCTACTAAGAATAGTTTGAGAAAATAAAATCCTCAGCAGGGCACAAAATTCTCTCGTACCTACGTTTTTATGAAAATAATCAGAAAAAAATAAGTCCTCCTAAGAAAATCCCCCATGTCTTCTAAATAAAGTTTATTTACCTTGAGGTACGTTCAATCTTTACCCAGAGATCTTGTTTATGAATCTACTGAGAATAGTTTGAGAAAATAAAATCCTCAGCAGGGCACAAAATTCTCACGTACCTACGTATTTATGAAAATAATCAGAAAAAAATAAATCCTCCTAAGAAAATCCCCCATGTCTTCTAAACAAAGTTCATTTACCTTGAGGTACGTTAAGCCGACAATAGTAGGTGGTTCAAGGGACCCAGATTTTTATGGGAACATCACGACAGTTGGCCATCCAATCCTTACCGTGATGGCGATACCGACGAAGAACTGCGCGTGACCATCTTGTACCATCAGGCGGAACCGGAACCAGTCATCAAAGTTCAGGAGTATTCGTGCTGGGAGCGCTTACTGCGGCCATATCCACGACATTGAGAGCGGCTCACAACATTCGTAGTATGCTGAACAATGCGGAAAGTATCTTTATTGATCCTCTCTCAGCCGAGGAACTTCAGCAAGCCACTATTTACCTGTATCGACTGGCTCAAGCGGAAGCATTTCCGGACGAGATAGGCATTCTGAACGCTGTCAAAAACAAGCTCAATCTACACACTCAACCCGTTCCTAGCTACGCAAAGGTACTGCGAATGCATGGCAGAATCAGCGCTTGTGAGTATACTTCCATGGACGCTAGGAATCCGATCATTCTCCCGAAGGATCACCACGTTACATGGCTGATTGTGAAGGATCGTCACGAACGTTACCATCATCAAAACCACATCATTGTCGTTAACGAATTGCGGCAAATCTTCCGGATCCCAAAGATCAAGTGGCTTTTTCAACGGGTCAGAGAAAGTTGTCAGGAGTGCAAAAACCAGAGGGCTGTTCCTCGTCCACCTCCAATGGGTGACCTTGCAGAGGCGAAGCTGGCGGCATTCACAAGGCCATTTTCGTTCATTGGTGTTGACTATTTTTGTCCTATACTGGTGACTGTAGGGCGCCGAACTGGAAAGCGGTGGGATGTGCTTATAACGTGTGTAACTATACGGGCGGTACTTATTGAAATCGCAAATTCGCTCAAAACAAATTCGTGCGTAATGGCATTGAGAAATTTCATGGCTCCAGTGCTGACACCCAACCAATTCCTGCTGGATTCGTCTAGTGGGCTGAAACCAGCTACGGTCTTCGATGACAGTGCGTTGATTCTGCGATGTTCATGGTGCACATCGCAAGTCGAAGTGAACATCTTCTGGAGACGATGGGTTTTTCCAGAGCTTACCAAGCGCAGTGGTTCAGTGAGGTCAAACCGATTGAGGTGAACAACATTGTAGTGGTGGTCGATCCTGGGCTGCCTCGGAACTGTTGGCCAAAGGGACGGATCATCTCCATCAACAAAGGTAAAGACAGACGAGTTAGGTCAGCGGCGGTTCAGACCCAAGCGGGCATTTATGAACGTCCGGCGACGAAGCTAGCAGTTCTAGAGGTTCGACGCGATGAAGAGGCAAGGGCTTGGCGTACCCGAGGAGTGTAACGACCACACGGCCGGCGCCCCTCACCTGTAAGATTACAATAGCTTGGTGTTATACCACTTTGTGGCA
>JASCZW010013151.1:0-26414 GCA_034211315.2 Aedes japonicus
TTTCGTTAATACTCAGAGTAAAGCTTCTGATGGGGTCCTCCCTTAGCTCAGTCAGTAAAGGCGCAGCTACAAAGCAACATCATGCCGGAGGTGGCTGGGTTCGATTCCCGGTCTGGTCTAGGAATTTTTCGTTAAGGAAAACTTCTCGAATCCCTGGGCATAAGGTATGACTGTTCTTGCTACACAAGCATACTAATGCAAAAATGGTACCTGGCATCGAAAGCTCTCAATTAATAACTGTGGAAGTGCATCTAGAACACTAAGTTGAGAGCAAGCAATAAGCTAATTGTGAAAGCAATAAGCTTGAAATGCTAAAGAAGAAGGATTTATTAATACTTACTTGCTGACTCAAGTGAATAGTCGGTTCTTGCTTACCTAAAAGAAAAAGAAAAGAAATAGAGTAAGATATCTTGTTTAAAGGGTGAAACGATGAAAAAAAAATGTCAAACATGAGCGTAAATGAGCACTATTTAAATTGTATTTAATTATTTTCCCGCCAACGCTTATGTAGAGTTCATAAAAGTCATAAACTATAAAGGTGGCAACTATGCTCTATCCCCGGGAGAGACTGATGTTTTGCGAGCGAGAGAATGATAGCAGGAAAGAGCAGCGATGCCAATGTTCTTTATTTTTCAGTATTTTCCAGACTTTTTAGCATTTTGCCTGAAATTCTGACAAGCACCAATTTTTTCCAGATTTTGATAAAAAGTCCTGATTTTTCCTGATCTTCGTAATTTTTATCAATCCAAATTAATTTTAATCGAAATAAATAAACTGATCAAAGTAAGGAAATTCTGCCAAAGCTTTTACTAGTTGGCTACTCTGGAATGGAATTGTCAAAAATCATTCAATACAAAATCTATTCTGACCCGCTCTTCTACCAAAACGATACAAGACATCTTAAAGTTCGCGCTTTACTTTTTTTAGTTTTTTATATCACTCTCTCGCAGGTCTCAAACAGCTAGTTAAGTTAGGTTTTCGCAAAAAATAAAACCAAAATACAACTATACCATTAATAAAACCGAAAGAGATAAATAAATATTATGCAAGCTTTTTGGTTTTTAATAAACTAATTTTTTATTAACATCAGTTTTTTACACACAAAATGACAATCCTGATTTTATCCTGATTTTTATTTCATATACTTCCTGACTTTGTTAAAATATACTTGGCAACGCTGGGAAAGCGAGTGAGCGTCGACATATGTGGGTCTGATAGGTAGTAGGCATTGGTAGTCAGTGAACTATTGTCGGATTCGGAACTGAATAAAACTTGGTGTAAAAGCTCGAGTTTCGCTGGTGTGATCCGAAATCTATCGCTGTGATATTTTTGTGTGATTCAGATGGAACTTTCAGCAGTCCTGGGCCGCTAACTATTTGAAGGGTGGATGATGGGTGCGCTACTTGGCGGTTCGATAATGTATCGTCCACAATACAAGGCAGCGTGTGGAAGGAAGAGCATCCACTCCATTCGCCTGCAGATGGAGGACGTCCTACTTTGACGTAGAACCATTTAATGAGGCGCTTGAGAGGGAACGGAACACACGCGAAACCCTGGAACCTTGCGGCAAACGACTCGTTATGACACTTACAAAAGCGTGCGATGCGACCATGCCGAGGGAAGTCAAACCGAATGGAGGGAATGGAAGATCGACGATGTACTGGTGGACGGAGTCGATCGCCGACCTCCGAAGAATATGCCCCCACGCAAGACGGAGGGTGCAAATAGCGCGGTATGACGCCGATACAATGGAGCGTTGAGGAGTGCTAGTCACCGCGAAGGCCGCACTAAAGAGGGTGTCAGAAGGCTAATACGAATCTGGGCAGAAATGGTGACGAACGGTGGCTCCAACCAAGCAATCCCAGATCTGCTGCAGGTGATCGTTGGGGGATTTTTTCCGAGCCACGATCCGAGTCCATGGCCTCCCACCGCAGTAGATTTGTCCCACGACCAGCGTTCCAGTACCCCAGAACTTTTTTTTTTCCTCTGTTCGGGACATAAACCACTGTGACCAGTAACCGTATCTTTTGTTTAGTGTATTACTATTTTTTGTTTGGTGTATTACTAATTTTTGTTTAGTGTATTACTATTTTTTGTTTAGTGTATTACACTATTGAGAAATGAAGTATTCGGTGTTGTTACAGTTGTCATTGTTTGTTTTGTTGGCAATGAATCAGGTTTAATTAAAAGTTTCCGCTGTTTAAACCGTTTGCGAGCGACAGCACTCTTCAAAGGCGCGCCCCTTTATCAGTCAAAACCGGATTCATCGCAAACAAAACAAACAATAACTCCGATAGTGACCATGCATCAGAACCCTAGTCATAACCAATTCAAACTATAGAACATCAAATAGAAAATAAGAATTCACATAAATGAAGACTATCCATTTTTTCTTTATTCCAAGCTCATCCTTGGTGGCGCAACCCGAGTATTGTCACTTTTCACAAGACATGTTATAAGGCCAATTATACGTTCCTTTGACTACAAAAACAAATATGTTCCCTAGTTTGAATTAATTCGGATTAGGGTTCGGTGGTAGATCTGATACCCTGTAACGCACCACGAAAAGGTGATCTACCAGCGTTACGGGCTATCCCAGAACTTAACGCTATCATAGCGACGCAAGGGAGGACGGCTCAGCCGAACACCCGTGCCTACGTGGGCATAGACAACGACACAACGGGGACCGGCGACGAGGCGACGGTGATGAACAAAGAACTCATTGCGATAGCAAAGTCGCTAAAGGTGAACTAAGCGCCGAGACCGGATGGTATTCCGAACCTGGCCGTCAAGACGGCTATCTGCTGCATCCCGAAATGTTCAGGGTGGTCTCTTCGGACGCCTGGAAAATGCAGACCTTTGTGTTGCTACCAAAGACAGGGAATACTCTGTGGCGACCCGATCTGGTCTTCATTAATGCCACAATGGCCCCTAGTTTTACACACGTCTGGGTTATTTATCACATAGAGTTGTAATCAAGGAAGAGTTTCCTACATGCCTTGTTTATAACATTTTCATGGTCACAAACACACCAGCTGGCTTAAACAGCTGAGTTTGTTGACAAAATACAGTTTCGCATATGAAACGCCGTGACTTAGTATTGCATAACACTTATGTTATGCTTACTAAGCCTTTTTGTTTTCCTGGTTTTTACGCCAGTTGAACGTAAGTTGAGAATGTTTGAGGACTGAAAGAGAAAGAGAGGCGGGAGGTTCATTTTTAGGTTTAAACTTAAGTATGGATTTGAATAGAGTCGGATTTTGGTCGGCTGGTTAGCAGTATCAAACAGTGAGTTTGATTTAAAAGCAATGATGACATCCATCCGGAAGTGTTAAAAATAAACCAGTGCCGGACCGCCCGGAAACGTCTTGCACACCTTCAGATCCATCGGCATATATACCTATATGACTATTGGATACAGCGGCTAAGGTGCTCTAGAGGGTAATCCTCAACATACTCAACGGTCCAACAATCAGTTTGGCTTCCGTAAAGGGAAGTCGACGGTGCATGCCAATCTGTCCGTCACCAACACGGCGGAAGTGGCAATTCAGCGCAAGAGGCTAGGAGTAAGATACTGTGCAGTGGTCACCCTTGACATGAGAAATGCGTGGCTATCGCCGACTTGCTTCAACGCCTTCAGGTTTCTGGGTACTTGTACAAGATTCTTGAGAGTTACTTCCAGAATCGCGTACTAGTATACAACATAGAGCTAGGTCAGAAACGTGTTCAGATCACCGCAGGCGTCCCCCCGTTCGATCCTGGGTCCGGTGATATGGAACATAATATATGATGAGATTCTACGGCTTGAGCTCCCGAACGGGGTGAAGATTGCCGGGTTTGCGGACGACATCACCCTTGAGATATGTGGTGAATCCATTGAAGATGTGAAGCTAACGACCTCGCACTCAATTATCATTGCGGAGAGATCGATGATTTCCAGGAAACTCGTAAGACTGAGGTCACGGTTGTGCAGTGTCCGTTTCAGTCACCGCTCAACCAGTGAATAAATGTTGGCTCTATTTGTTTTGGAGACGTCCTGATGTCACCAACAAGGAAATTTTGGCATTGATTCGAGCAAACCTTGATTTGATCCAGAACCCAGAGGTTATCAAACTAGTGGCCAAAGGAAGGGATACAAACAACATGACCTTCATCTCCTTCAAAATTGGTTTGGACCCTTCCAAACAAACGCGCTTGACCCTTCGACTTGGCCGGAAGGCATTTTGTTCCGTGAGTTTGAGGAATATTCAGCTCAAAAATTTCAGAGGCCCTCCGTTATATTTCTGACGCGTACAACGCGTTAATTAATTACAAAGAAAAACGCTTTGATACTCCACGAAATGACATACAACCACCTGTTTTTACATCGGAACGCACCGAAATTAGTGTAATGGAAGCTCTCGATCCGTCCACCGCAGTCGAGCCATTCCCGCCAGCGACCTGTAGCCGTCCCGGGCCTTAGTGTGGGAGTGGGAAGAGGGTCTTCCAAAACGCTTCTTCAGGCAAGTATGACTCCATTATTTGCCCAGCTCCCGAAAGGACATCTGATTTAGGCATCATTGAGGACCATATCAGTTCGATTGGCGCTGTGTTATCCCGTTTAGATCACAACGACTACGCTTTACTATTTGGCGATTATAACCAGTCTGGGTTGGTCTGGAATGTTCCCATGATTGTTCATCCCAATTGACGTTCTTCGTTCGCTTATGCTACTTGTCTGCTGTGCTTTGATGGATGGATTCAGCCTTCATGATTGAATCGTAACTCGAGGCTGCCTGGTCTTGTATTGGTAAATGAAGCTTCCGTAATGGAATGTGCTGCTGTTAAAGCTTCCGAACCTTTAATTAACCTTGACGCCGATTACTGAAGGGTGTATTCGATAAAAATGGCACACACATATATACTCATCAAAATTAAACTGATTATCGGATTTTCTAGAAATTTTAAGGGAATGAAGAACTACTAATGAGTTTTGATTTACAACATTTGTTGTATTCAATTTCGTTTCCCATCCCGAATGCCCACACCTTTGCTTTTCACTCCACCCATCAAATTTTGTACAACCGATTTTCCCAGTATTTTTGTTGTTTTTACCCAAATTTTCTTCAATTCTAGCTCTGTTTTTATAGTTTTGGGATGTTTGCGAAGTTCCGTTTTCATAATTGCCCAGAATTTTTCAATTGGACGAAGTTCCGGTGAATTTGGTGGGTTCATATCCTTTGGCACAAAATTGACTCCGTTGGCTCGGTACCACTCCAATACGTTTCGAGCATAGTGGCAGGATGCTAAATCAGGCCAAAACAGAGTTGATCCTTTGTGCTTCTTGATGAATGGCAAGAGACGCTTCTTAAGGCACTCTTCCGTGTAAATCGCACCGTTTATTGTTCCGGAAGTGATGAAGGAAGCACTTATTTCACCACATCCGCAAATCGCCTGCCAGATTAGAAACTTCTTTGCAAATTTCGATAGTTTCTTCTTTCGAACATCCTCCGGAACATCGAACTTCGACTTGGCAACGAAATATTCTTGCCCAGGAAGTTGACGGAAGTCGGCCTTGACGTATGTTTCGTCATCCATCACGATGCAACCGGATTTGGTGAGCAGCTTCGTGTACAGTTTCCGGGCGCGGGTTTTCGCAGTGATGTTTTGTTTTTCATTCCGATTTGGGGCTTTTTGCACTTTGTAAACATGTAACCCAGCACGCTTCATGGTTTTCTGCACAAAACCGACTGACACCTTAGACTTTTTAGCGACATCTCGAATTGACATGTTTGGACGGTTCTTGAATTGTTGTACGACTTTCCTGGCCATTTTACTGTCCAATGGACCACTTTTACGACCACTCTCTTCCTTCCTTTGGACACTCAGACGCTCCTTGAAGGTTCTTATTACACGAGACACAGTTGTATTTGCAATTCCAAGCCTTTTAGCAATCCACCGGTGGGACGCCCCTGGATTTTGATTGTGAGTGTACAAAATTTTCTCACGGACAATTTCTTGTTTCAACGACATGACTGGAACTACTGAATGTATAACTATGAAACTTAGCAGATGTAAATAATACACTATGGATAAGATCTACTCAAATTTCTAGGTTTTTTACTCATACGATTCAAAAGTTACAGAAGATTTTCTGTGTGCCATTTTTATCGAATACACCCTTTATCAATCTATCAGTACCTATTAACTTCGATAACATCGTTGATCCACATGTCCTGAATTTCCGTAGAACTGATTTTGCTGTTATGAGCTAATTTATGTCCCAAGTCAATTGGCAGTTCCTTGACTCGTGCTCCACTATCGATGGAGCTGTAGATTTTTTTGACGAGGTTGTATCTCGGGCTAAATCAGATATTGTTCCGCTGATGAGACCTGCTCGTAAACCACCAGTGGACAAATGTGATCTTCTTTTTGAGCACTTCAAAAGTGTATTCAATAACACCATGGAGCAAGTCAGTGAAGCAATCAGCGATACTCCCAGAAGATATCCGACAAGTTTCGCGATCCCTCCTGTTTGGAAGCATTGTACTGCTCTCTCGTGCGTTCTATCCTGGAATTTGGAGACTTGGTGTGGTGCTCGTATCAAAGAATCTAGATTGCGAGGATTGAAGCAGTCCAAAGAATATTTGTTCGTTATGCTCTCGGTCATCTGCCGTGGATTGATTCTGTCAACCTTCCAGCGTACCAGGATTGTTGCTCACTTATGGGAATGGAAACATTGTAGTATAGGCGTACAGTCATGCAAGCAGTTTTCGCAGCAAAAATGCTACTAAGTGAAACCAACTCTCCAGGAACTCCGTCCGTACTCTTCATCTACGCTCTTGAACGAGTTCTGCGAAAAAAAATATTCTGCAGCTCGGAACTCGTACTGCAAACTATGGCCAACACGATCCAATTCGATTCATGTCATCGCGCTTCAATGAACTCTACGCTCTGTTTGACTTCAACTGTTCCGCTGCGACCTTCCGTCACCAGATTCAGCGTAGTTGGATATAGAGCCGCTAGTTCAGAAATGGTGGCATTTACTACGAAATGGCATTTATGGCGAAGACACTAGACGACTAATTCCATCACGACAGATTATTGAGGAATTGCTGACAAGTTTTGTGTGTGTACTAGAATTAATCCTCATACCCCTCCCATCCCGTTAAAAAAATGATAATAATAATAATAATATAAAACAAATTTTAGACAAAATTTTAATAGAAAAAACCAAATGTTACAGTGATTTGAAAATGAAACAAGGTTATTCCGTACACTTTTTATGATTTTCACACGCTCCAGTCAATTTGTTTGTTTCGCAAAAGATATGGATGAGCTCGCCCAACTCTATGGTAAAGACAGCATCAAGGAAATGTCGAAAGCTGGAAGGATACGTTGCAAGAACGGCTTGTCAACAAGGTCAACAGCGATGAACCAAATACATTGGGAAAATGTTGCAGATGAATGAAGAATAAAGAGTGTATTCGATGATATTTGGACACACGCAATTATTCGTAATTTTTTAGCGTGTGGGTAAAAATTATTGAAATTTTAACTGAAAGTATTTCATTGTGTTGTGTCAATTGTATAATGAGTTTCGTGAAAATCGGTGGAGTGATTTCAGTGATGGCTTCGAATGAAGAAATAGTGCGCCAACAAATTTTGGGCACTCACTTCGAAAACCCAAACGCTTCTCATCGATGGATCGGAAAACAGCTCGGAATCGCACATTCAACCGTATGTCATGTGATCAAAACGTTCAAGGACCGTAAGACAACCAAGCGGAAAAATGGTAGTGGCAAAAAACGTGGCACATCTAATCCGGAGAAAGCCAGGATGGTATTGAACCAATTTAAGCGTTATCCCAACATTTCGATCAGGGATGTTGCGAAAAAGGCGAAAGTTTCAGTTTGTTTTGTGTAGAAAACAATGAAACGTTCTGGATTACATGTGTACAAGGTCCAGAAGGCACCAAACCGGAGCGATAAACAGAACTCGGTGGCCAAAACTCGTGCAAGAAAACTGTACAGGGAGTGGCTCACAAAACCGTTCTGCATTGTGATGGACGATGAGACCTACATTAAAGCCGACACCAAACAAATGCCAGGATAGGAACACTACGTCGCCATCTCTAAGTTGGCCATTCCAAAATGAGTCAGCCCTTCATCACCTCTGGAACCGTCAACGGACAAATCTACAAGGACGAATGCCTCCAAAAACGACTTCTGCCCTTCTTGAGATCTCACGATGGCCCGACACTGCTTTGGCCGGATTTGGCATCTTGCCACTATGCCCGGCCCGTCTTAGACTGGTACAAAGATAATAATGTAGTTTTTGTACCAAAAGACGGCAACCCTCCAAACACTCCGGAACTTCGCCCAATTGAAACACTTTGGGCAATCATGAAGGCAAAGCTCGTTAAAACTCCAAAACTGATAGAAAATGAACTTGAACTAAAGAAAGTGTGGTTAAAAGTAAGTAAGCAAGTCAATCCTATCATTGCCCAAAATTTGATGAAAGGGGTCAAGGCAAAGGTGCTGGCATTTGGGTTGGGAGGAAAGGTTCAATAAACCAATGATGTCAAAACATAAACATTTAGTAGTACTTTATTTCCAGAAAGTTTGAAAAGAATCGGGCCCAAGGAAAATTTTTGGTGACCTATTTTGTGTGTCCAAATTTCATCAAATACAGTCTTTATACAGTTTCACACGCTCCAGTTAATTTGTTTGTTTCGCAAAACATATGAGTGTTGTCGGCAGAAAATTTGGAACGATGGAAAACAGTCCACCTACCTGAAATGCGAAGCAATAAATGTTGGACTGGTGGTGAAATAGAATATGCTAGTAGGATTGACAAAGTATGACAGAGCTCGTCCAGGAACCAGCGTCTTACCCGGATCCTTGTTTATGACAGACAATAGCAACAGCCGTGAAATCCGAAGTCGCATTAACAGTGGAAGTCGTGACTACTGTGGACTCCACAAGTTCCTGCGGTCAAAAAAGATTCACCCTCGCACTATAAGTACCATGTGCAAAACGCTGATCAGACCGGTGGCTCTCTACAGGAATGAGACTTGGAAAATGCTCGAGGAGGACCTTCGAACGTTTTCGAACGTCGCGTACTAAGGCCCATCTGTGGTGGTGTGCAGGATAACGATGTGTGGTGTCGAAGGAAGAACCACGAGCTCGTCCGACTCTACGGTGAACTCGGCATCCAGAAAATGTCAAAGCTGGAAGGATACGTGGCAAGAACGTCGAGCAACAACCCTGCAAAGATGGCGTTTGTCTTCATTCCACGTGAAGTCTGGCGAGCAAGGTAGGTGGCTCAGGTGCAGCAAGACCTGGCGTGTGTGGGTCGTCAACGAGGTTGGAGAAAAGCAGCGATAAACCAAGTGCATTGGTAAAATGTTGTAGATATATGAAGAATACCTTTACAAATTCTAGACAATCATGTTTAGCAGCCTGCATCAGCATTATTAGATAGTTCCTTTCAAAAGTATGGTTTCTTCATGAGCCGTAACGCTGGTAGATCTCCTTTTCGTGGTGCATATCATCAGAGTGGTGCTGGTATCAGATCTACCACCGAACCCTTGTCAAAATTAATTCAAACTAGGGAACATATTTGTTTTTGTAGTCAAAGGAACGTACACACTTAGAAAATTTTACAGTATTCGGTAATATTTTACCGAACTTTCAACAGCTGAACGTTCGGTAATCCGATTTACCGGATTTCGGTGAAATTTTACAGTATTCCGGTACAAAAATTACCGGAACTTGTCAAATTTTGCCGAAGTCCGTTAAATCGGATTACCGAGCTGTTCAGCTGATGAAAGTTCGGTAAAAAATTACCGAATACTGTAAAATTTTCTAAGTGTGTATAATAGTCCTTATTACATTTTAAGTCTTGTGAAAAGCGATAATACTCGGATTCATCCACCGAGGATGAGCTTGAAATAAGGAAAAATAGTTAGTTTTCTTTTTTGTGAATTCTCATTTTCTGATGTTCTATAGTTTGAATTGGTTAGGACTACGGTTCTGATGCATGGTCAGTATCGGAGTCATTGTTTGTTTTGTTTGCAATGAAACCGATTTTGACTGATTAAGGGGCGCGCCTTTGAAAGGTGCTGTCACTCACAAAGGGTTTCAATAGCGGAAACTTTCAATCAAACATAATTCATTGCCAACAAAACAAACAGTGACAACTGTTACAACACCGAATACTTCATCATTTCTCAATAGTGATAAAGTAGCTCGACATGCACTAAACAAAGGATATGGGATATACTACAATAGATCAAATTACTGGTCGCAGTGGCATACTTGTCCTTCTCCTCTGTGGGAGACAAGAGCGAACATACCACTCTTTCTTCTCATTTTGTTCATGCAGGAGCGCTGCACACAGCAGCATACTCACCACACTCTTCCTTTATCTGTAGTTTTTGAAAAGAGCTGCGCGGGGAAATTAAATAACTTGCCTCTGAAAGTCACTGGCGAGTAAACTCAGCGCTCTGAAACGCACTGCAGTGAACACAGAGAACCGCCCCCAGAGAACTCTGGAGTGCGTGAACTGGTCAGATACACTGCTGTTGATTCTCTAAATAAGTAGATTAGCAAGCGCGTTTGCAAATGGTTTGTCGTTCAAGTTCCGGTTTCCATTTTTACTCATTTCGGTTTTGATATGTTCGTTATAACGTATAAATTTGACCTTGGGAATAAAGGATTGCAGATTCTTGTGATGGAGCGTGTACGAAAACATAAGCAATATTATTACCTTTGAACATTATCTTGCATAGGATAAGGCTGCAATGGTTGCGGTACTTTTAAAGCATTAAGTTTCTATAGTTGTGAATGGAGACTCCATAAGCAACTATAGGAACCTAACATTCGCCCTATACAGGATAAATAGATTAATGTTTAAGGCATGGGACTGTAGGTGTCTTGTGCGTGGTTTAACGCACCACAACCCTTACCCTAATGTATTTTCTGGCGACGACGGATAAAACGCTCTGCAGTGCCTGCAGTGCCCAATGGGGTTGTACGCAAAGTTGACGTAGGACTACGAAGCAATGTGCAATCTAGATCGCTTGATTGTTTAAAGAGTGGCCGAAATTGATTTCCTTCCAAATCGAATTCCCATACAATAAACGTTCGCACTGCAACCTATATTGATATAGCCTGTCTTGGTATTTACATTCATAAATCTTGCTTTCACTGCAAATAATATGTATGACATATGATATCAAGATACTCTATATCACGTGATATACCTAGTAGTGCAAATGAGTTATTGATCATTTGGGAATCTTTTACCCAAGAGGCTGGTTTCTTGGGCCTATGTGTGTACAATGCTGCTAATGTCGAAAACATTACGGCTTCGGCACACGAAAGATATGTTTCGCAATCGAACACCCCAAAACCAAGCCCCCAGCACTCCCAAAGACATGTCAACTCTCTTTCCAGTTGTTTTGAAAAGGGCCATTTTGGGTTCAAGGGAACAGCTACTGCTACCACCTTATTTCGTCATGAAGCTGGTTTACTTGACCACGGCTTCGGTTCGCTCAGAAACATCGTGTTTAGCTAGCTCTCCCAGCAGCATGATCGAAAGGCGGTTTAAGTTTCCAGAAAACGACAGAATCGGGTTAAAATGGGTCAGCACCCGGTAGATAAAGTGCTATACGTTTTCTTCTTCCAAACCTTGCTGCAGATGGTTGTGGTCTGTTTGGGGATTCAAAGTCTATTATTGCCGGTAGACGTCTAGGTCGAAATAGTGCTAATTGAACGATAGACCAGCATTAGGAAGTAGTGCGCAACCCCAGTGAACAATAGGACGTTCCATATGAAGCAGTGGCCTTAACTACATGCAATATATGAATTTAAAATATATACATTGATTAAAAATTCACATATTCTTTGGACACTTTATCTTTCAATGTTTCATATATTTTGTGAACGTCCCCAAAGATCCTGAGTTCATTCTAGTTGTCATTTGGACATCGAAGCATCATTAGAGTGTGTTAAAGGTGTGCGTTTATGCAATTTTGAGTTGTTTATTTGCGTTTCGGAAAAATACATATTTGTCAGGATGTGCCCCGCATGTGGGGTAGTTTCGGACATTCGGAAAACGAAAATAACTTACAGAGATTCATGAAATTTTTAGTTTTCTACCTATTGCTAACCTACAGACCAAGGCTGAGGTCAAATGACATATAACTCTAGACTAACATTTTAAAACAGGGGAAAGCTTAAATGTGAAGAAATCATATTAATCATAGCTACAGACAAGCTACTCTAAGCTCGAAATGTAACATTGTTTCTTTTTATAAAATTGATAAAATATTGAATTCCTAAGTTCATCTCTATGATGCATTGGGTAATAACATCTGGCCAACACAGTGAATTTTAATTTTTTCATAAGCTTAATCGAGGTGGAAATCACTATGTTTTGTGCCAATATATTCATCAGTTGTGTGATTACCAGTCATCAACTGTACCGACTGTATCGACTATGTACAAATGTAAGCATCTGAATGTGCCCGAGTGCGACCCAGGTGGGCTGTAATGTCAAATCTTTGCTTTTTGGCGCTGTACGGTATACCAACTGTGTGCTTTACGAGTTAACGAATGTACCCAGATAGAACCAATGGTGTCAGAAATGTTTTTGCATGGTGTGCCCGCAGTGAATCACCCCTAGAGCTTAAATTAATAATTTAATATTATTTAGTCAAGCCCGTTTCATTTGACATGCATCCACTGTTCATTTAACGAGTAAACATCAAACAAAAAGAAGTCTCTAACTCTCGCAAATTTAATGATAGGAGAGCCAGACTATTAAGAGACTCGGTCAGTAAAGGTATTTCTACGGCAAACACTAGTGTTAAACGCAAAGGACCCGAAGCGGAACGATGCAAAAAATATCCGATTCAAATGAATTTGCTTGTGGTTAAAAAAAAATTAATCACCATATATAAACCGGTTAGCCATTTTGGCGTCATTTGTAGCTCGTTACTAGAAGTTTGGAAAAATTGCATGAAAGAAGAAGAACTATTTACTCCGCAAATAGTTTGTTTTTGAAACTGTTTGGGTGAGAAATGTTGAATCTACCCTCTTTTAATATCGCAGTGCCACGGATGGTGAAAATTATAAATACCCATTTGAATCTGATTGCGAAGTAAGACACATTTCTCTGGCCGCACATTGTATAGCCAAACCAAAAAAACGATCTGCAAAATTTTGAAGTAATAATACAAGTAGGGATTCTCCCGTTGCGTAATATGTTAAGATGTAGGCCATCTTCAATTACAGTTCTTTCTAGATTTGATTGACGCATTGGTTGGACGTAGTTTGCAGTTGCTAGCCAGTTGAAAAGTTTTAGTGAGTTCTCTTTTATCAAGAAAACCATTGCTATAAGTAAGCCTAATCCGACCGACTAAATTGTTATTCCAGTATCATGAAATTATCGAAAGAAATCCATAGCCCAGTGAGTTTTTTATGTAAATTGAATGGAATGTAGCTCAACAAAAAAAAAACAATTAGTTCTTAGCTGAATAGGCTAAAATGTTTTCTAACAAAAATTAGTGACACACCAAAATCACACAATAACTCTGCTCGAGGTTCTGGTAACTATTCGCCACATGAAAGACCAAAGTGAAAAAAAAACGAGATTGTATTATGGTGCGTTCTTTTTTGCTTGAATGACCTAATATCCTTTAAGCGAAGGTGTTACGTCCAGGTAGATGTAGGAGATCGAGTACGCTGCACGGTTTCGGGGAAGGTCGAAGACTCGCCAGCTTGTAGGTATGTCTCGTCGGCGGATAAGTGATATTCCCCAGCGCATCACGAGCTATCAGCAGTCGCCAATCTTCCGAGGTGTGCATACCGCTCGCCAATTACCGGGTCCATCCAATTCGGCCTCGACAGCATTCGAACGAACACGTGTGGTGGCTACCTTCTCGAGGAAATAACCACCATATACGAAACATTCACCACTGACAGCATCATCATCATCATCGAGAGGTACTACATGGCTGCAGAACACCAAGAATCACAAGGTTAGATCTTTCCGTATTATTTATAAACAGTGAGCCAGAATGCACCAAGGCACACACACACACATAGAACAAAGATAACTGAGCGAGAATGCGAATAAATGGGGCAATAAGAACGACACCGAGTCTGGACATCTTTTTCTTGCGTCTTGTTGGGGTGCAACTGTCAAAGCGTGCAAAAGCTATGGAATATGACAGATCTATACTCGACAGAATTTCAAATCAACACAAGGGAACGCCAGTGCCGTTCTTCATCTATATATATATATATATATATATATATATATATATATATATATATATATATATATATATATATATATATATATATATATATATATATATATATATATATATATATATATATATATATATTATTATAACAGATTGAGTTTAAACATGTGAACATATTCTTCCGCTGAATGAGATGTAGTTATTGATACTTTATTCAGCGGTTTCTAGATATGATGATTTTTCAATAACGCCCATTTAATATTTTAATCTAGAGTTTATCATTTTATTTCATACTAGCTGAACCAAATGAATGAAAATTTATTAGAACTGGCGTTTTCATGATTTTTTTTATGAGTTTTGTTGATATTTTTTCATTTGCTAATGTGTGTTATTTCTGCAAAATAGAACGTAGGTGTGTGTTTTTAATTTAATTCTCGGATCGTTAGTAACTCCCATGGCTTTATTTTTGTGTAGAAGCATGTCATAGACAAATCATTTATCTTCGAACTACACCGTGTCCTGTCAGTTTGAACGTAGTTTTCTCGTTCACAGTCTAAGATTAATTTCTTGTGCATGATTTAGCACTAAGAATAACTGAAACATCCCCCATTCTTGAATAAGAAGGGGTTCTATCTTCTATCAGAACATCCTATCCGAAAAATACACATTTTGTGTTTCAGTTGCCTGGATAATTCTAATGTTTGGTTGAAATTTCTGTTTCATTTGTATGAGAGCACCTCCCCCCAGTAAAAGAAGGGGTCTCAAATCATCATAGAAAAATGTCTCGCCTCCAGAAAACCTCACATGACAAATTTGGTTTCAATAACTTGATTTGCTCTTGAGTTATGCAGAAATTTGTGTTTCATTTGTATGGGAGTCTCCCCTTTCAGAGAAGGGAGGGGTCTCTTACCTATCATAAGAACCTTCTCCATTCCCAAAAACCCCAAGACGAAACATGTGGTACGGCATTGAACACTTCCGAATGTGCCCCATCAACACCCGAAACGAATAATTACTAAAGAAATAAACCTTTTGTTTCTCCATTATTATCTTATTATCACGTTTTTTCCTTGTATATAGGGTCATAGGTGGAGTACTTACACATCTGAGTCATTCACAAAGGAATTGAAAAATCCTTACAACTTTGGACTCATAAGTTTGGAAACATGCATAAAAAGGGCACTGAAGATTTTCTAAAGATTTGACTCTGCAAAGCGGTCTCTCAAGAGGAAACCAGCGAGAACTAGGTGGGTGCGCTCGAGAGCACAATTCGTTCATTTCATTCGAGAGCGTGCTCTCAAACATTCACCACGAATGCTCTCAAGAGACTCCCTCTCACACTTGGCTTGTTTTGCACTCATCGTAAGCGTGGTGATTTGCTCGCCAGTGTGGCAACTGGTTCATCCCCAGAGGAGGCAAGCAATACGCATGTTAGAGGCGCAAGGGATTTATGAGCGTTACGACGATACGAAACTACATCCAAATGAGACAAATGACCAACAGGTTAAAGTCCCAAAAAAAAAAAGAAACTACATCCTCTGTCACTTAGGCCTGTTCATAAACTAAGTAGACTCATATTTGAAAATCTCAGACCCCCCCCCCCCCCCCCCCACTATTACACTTTTCTCCAATTTTGAAATTTTGTATGGAGCGTAGACTTTGGTCACCCCCTTAGAAATCTCTACGTGGTTTATGAATGGTCCCTTACCATTAAACATACAACACGGTAATAAAGTGACTGCGAGTCAAAACGTAGAAAATAGCAGGAAGCACTGCAGACTGTGGCTTCCATAGGGCTTTGCCGAGCTAAATTCAATCAACCACCGCAGACAGGAAGTGGGCGTATAAATTGGAAATCGGCTTGAAAAGTTCTTCATTTTCTCACGCTTCACTCTCGGCGATGGATGCGTGGGAATGAAGAAGCTCTACAGGCTATAATTTCCAAAACAGCTTCCATTTCCATCCCTGCCCGAGGGGGGCACTCTGGGCCCATTCACACCGCAGAGATATTGTTACCGGAAAGATCACACGCTAATAGAAATCTGCAATAACAAAATCTCTTACCCACAATCAAACTTTCCATCCACTGCACGTAGCCGCAATCTTCCCCATCATCCACGTGAACAAATACACGCACCATCAACTTTTATAACGATATACAAATCGATTTACATGTTATGCGTTTAAATTCTGGTTTAAATGCAAATCTGTTTACTCCTTCTCGGGGAATGGTTTTGCATTCGTAGACTGCCTTCTTCGCTCCAGGTCTCAGAACAACCGAACACGATCAAAGATGGAACACCATTCACGAGACAGCAAAAGAGGTAAAATCAATTTGGGTTGAGAAAAAAAAAAGAAAACAGCGAGGGTGAGAGCCAGGCTTTCCATCCTATGATTATAATGCGGCAGTAAACAGGTACCTAGGAACAACCACCATCATCATCTTCGGAAGCAGCATCGACAACAGGAGCATAACAGAGAGATACGGGTTCGCTTCGAAAACACTTCCTGCCATCTTACACACGTGTGCATGTGTGTGTGTGTGTTTGTGTACCAACAGACAGAGAAAGAGTCGTCGTGAGGAGAAAGGTCACGTAGCACGAAGGAAAATTGAATATCGCAATTCGATGTTCGATTTCGATGGGTTTTTATTTTGATAGTCTCACTCACATCCGGCAGCCGGCACGAGATAGAGAGATACCATGATCGAGATAAATCATACGAGGGAAGTAGGTGAGTTTGTTTTTCAAAATGGCACAACGTTCCGCTGCGACTGGAACAAAAATCAACACAAACATTTCTTATCGGCCTCCACTGGTTCGGCGAAAACAAATTTCCCAACCGAGGCAATCATTTTTCATCGCGTCGGAACGGTTTCGCATTTATCCCGGAGTGAAATTTCGTATTATGGTGCGATGATCAAACAAAACATGGAGCACCTCGATGAAACCGGTACCTGGTGAAGTACCCCACCCACTGTGACCCCCTCCCCCTCTTTCTTTTATTTCCACTGGATGGGAAGATAAAATTCATTGCAGATCATAAATCACCCATTCGGTTCTACGGTCTTTAACGATATCCTCGCGCGTTCGGAAGCGGCATAAAATTTTCATTTCGTTCGTTTGCAATCTGTACTGCGAGGCGATAACGAGGCTTGCGATTCTAAAAGGAAGAAAAAACCATTCGCGCCTCTATACCTTGGCATGGTTTTATTTTTACATGATGAGACCATGAACATTCTTCTTGTTGCTGACGTGGGGGATGAGGGGGTTTATTGGAGCTACATAAAAAAAATCATTTCACGTCAATGGCTGTTAACTGCCCCTTGAATGTCAGCAGGAGCAGCTGGATCGATCCAAAAGTGGCGGGCCGAGTGGGATCGGATGGCTCTCTCGATGGGCTATAATCCTTTTCCGATAGATTTGCTAGATTTGCCAGCTAAGACGGTTGCATCAAATCGAAGACATCATGTCAAGGAGCTGACTGCTTTGGGGGGAAATATGGTAGCGTTAATCGCGGGGAAAGATAAATCAATGCTTAGAATTAAAGTTGTGTTCGGTTCAAAATCTGTGGAAAATGTCCTTATTTCATTTCGTATTTACGTGACTTTTACGGGTGTTCAATAAAATATGAGAATGATTTCAATTCCTTTCTGAGCATGAGCATGAGCATGACTAATCACCCGAGTTTGCTACTCCGTTGTTGCCAGATCAGCTGTTATTACACAGAGAACCTACAGATGGTGCTTGGGACTATCAGGCATCTTCAATGTGTAAAAACTTGTGAACCCAAACTAAAGCAATACCGGCGCTGGCCCCGTCCGAATGCAGGTCAAGTAGGGAAAGGGTAGGAATATGTTGACGTGATACTCGCTTTATTGGAAACCGAGAACACTTCTGCACTTCCACGAGAAATCACAGGGATTTTGGATAACAGGATTGGGTAGCAGCTGGATTCGTTTTGATTAACGATAAGCTGTCAAGTGAAATATTTGAAAATTAGTACCGGTATCTGATTTGAACCTATTTAAACCAACAGTAAGGATGCTGTTGGGGCTAGTCACAGAGTGTGATCGTGGTTTTTCATTAGGAAAACAAGTCAATTCATCTTAACGCCTGGGCGCCAACTTGGACCGATCAACACCAACAGTACGAATGCCGCTGTATAGACTGTTCCAGAAAGTATAAGCACACTTTCAAAATAACAAAAAAGTCATGTTTTTTTTAGTTTTAATAATTTTATTAGGCAAATCATATTTGTATTTGTGTTTTATATGATATTTTACTCTCGTTTAATCTAAATATTTAATCATAGCCAAGACTCCTAACTTTTCCTCGATCATGACCCATTAGCTTCTGCACAGTGGTACTTCCCACCATTTTGACCACTTTTGGTCAATCCTTTTTAAATTTTTGGACGTCGTCCGCTGGTTTTATGAATTTTCGAAGCTTTGCTTTGGTTAAAGCCCAAAAAGTCTCGATTGGCCGTGCCCCCGGGTAATTCGGCGGATTCATGTCTTTCAGCACGAAACATACATTTTGTTTTTTGTGTACTATTCTAAACTGTCCTTTGCGTAATGACATGACGCCAAATCAGGACAAAACACTACTTGACCTTCGTGCTGCCTGGTCATCGGCAATAATCGCTTCTGGAGACATTCCTTAACTTATTTCTGAGTGTTCATGGTCTCCATTGTGATGTACGGACTATATGTTTTACCACACTCGCATATTGCCTGCCAAACCGTAACCTTCTTACCGAATTTTTCAGTAAAAATTGCCTTCTCCGTTTGAGGGATATCTTTGTCTTCGCTTACAGTATAGAGTTGTGGTCCGGGAAGCGTTTTGTAATCTAGTTTCACATACGTTTATTCGTCCATTATTATACACCCAGAATTTCTACACAATAACGAATCGAAGAGTTTGCGGGCCCGTGGTTTCACGGACGCGGCCTGTTTTGGGTTCCTTTTGGGTTTTTTTTTTCTGCTTTCGGTATGTTTTTAGCCCAAGTCTTTCTTTGGCACGAATGACGTTACTCGACGAGGTCCCTAGTTTTTTCGCAACAATCCGAACGGAAGTCGCTGGTTTTCGCTTGTAGGCGCTTGTAGGCTTGCAGGACCGGATTTTCGACCACTCTTCGGTGCATCTTCAAACGTACACTGTTCTCTATATTTTCGAATCACATATCGTACCGCTCCGACGCTTGGCTAATTTTTTCTAGGAGAGTCCGCTCACTGTGCACCATTTGTGCACGATACTTTTTCATTGTTCCGGAGTAAGACCGCGCATTTTGATAAGTAACACAAAACTGAGCACTTTTATGATGCCATGTAATTCAGAAATGTGCAAACAAACAGACGCAGCCAAAAAATGTTGAAATATTTCATTGTATTCAAAGTGACCGCTAAAATAAGGTGTGCTTATACTTTCTGGAACAGTCGTTAGTCACTTAAAAAATGGGAAAGTGATTTATTTATTCCCAGAGAGGGTGGCCTAACGAGCATGGCGTTCGAATAATTTGGATCACAATTAATTATGTACTCACCACCGACCCCCTTACCCAGCAAACCACGACTTTTCATGCTCACTTGATCACTCGCGCAACGAACAATAGGCAACCGAAACAATAGACAAAACGCTACGTCCGTCCAGTTTCTCACTGAAACTTTTCCGCACACAACAGAATGAACACTCTTTATGTACCAAGTGGCTTGTTCAGATTGAGAGCGATTACAACTTCCGAGAATGATTACAATCAGTGCTGTAAATAGTCATTTTGACCCAATGCTCTAAATTTGCCAACAACTCGTTCCAGAAGCTGATTTTCACAATAGCACGTATGCAAAAAAGCAGCTCAATTAGTTTCATAAATTTGATTCACAATGTAATGTTCTAACTGTTAAGCCTAAGACGTTAGAGTGCAATATCTGAATATTCAAATGATATTCATCGTTGAATATCATTTGAATATAACAGTGAATATAACACTTTCTAAATACCAGTTAGGGAAATGCACTGTTAGACAGAGTTGAGGAATTTGTCAAGATCTTCAATTTTGTCATACACCATATTCATGAATTCTGCTGTTGAACATAGTTATCGGTAAATTTATCCAATTGCACGAAATGACATTTTACAGCACTGATTGCAATACTTTTCTGTAATTAAGTAAAGAGTGTATTTTTTTTTCTCTCCAAGAGAATTGCTCTCTGTACTCCCTTGCAATGTACGGCGGTACAATTTAACTCAAATTTGAATCGTTTTTGACTCACTTTCGTCAAAAGTGGAGTCACTCATATATGAGTAAATGTGACTAGGATTGACAAGTCGATATATCGAAGACACCGACTTAAATCAGATCGATGTTTTAGAGGTGTCGACTTGTCAATGATAGTCACATTTACTCATAAATGAGTGTTTCTTTTCAGTTGGCATGTTTCTTTTCGCTCGGGTTCTGTCATTTCAACCGAAGATGGCGTCGAAACAGCAAGCACGCTGCGAGCGTGTTGTAAGGTTTTACGAAACGCATGGTCATCATGGAAAAAAGTATACGGTAGTCCACTTTCGAGACGAAAACAAGCCCTTGAGTACAGTTTACCGGATCCTGGCATCCCTGAGCGTGGAGCGGAAGGCCGGTAGTAGCCGTCCGGTGAAGATAATGACGAAGAAGAAGACGGCAGCTTTGTAAAAGCTGTTCGACAACAAGGACGGAACGAATTGGTGTGACGCCGGCCAAAAATATCACTGCTCCCATACCTTGATTCACCAAACCGTCAAGATGGAGGACATCATCTGTCAGAAGGGGACTCGGTCCCCCGAGTACACGGACGAGCAGATAGCGGCGTGAAATCGCAGTGCCGGTGCGTCGTTCGTGCTGGCAACGAACGTTACTTTCCGCTCACGAAGACCCACATTTCAGGAAATGACAGCTACTATTCCAGTGACAAGTCGGCGACACCCCAGAAGTAAAATATAAGTTTAGGCATAAATTTGAAAAAAAAGTTTTGCTGTATATCGCAATATCGGACAGAGGGATTTGAAATCCGTGGTTCAAGCCAAGCGGTCTGGCCATCAATCAACAAGTGTACCAGGAGGAGTGTCTTGAGAAAATTTTTCGTCTCAGAAAATCCCAGCGGCTCCAACTGGAATTGATACCGACTAGGTGAGAGGCAAGCACGCACTTTTTTTCTCTAGGATCTCGCCCAGCGGTTCTGTTTATCAAGTAGGGTCCATCTTCTGAGGAATTGGGAACTGGATGGATGGCGATAGCAAGATCCATTCAATCGGGAGCATGCAGAGCTTCAAAATGGCTCGCTGAGTTCTACCGGTGCTGGTTTTCACCGTGATTTACGGTCACCGTTGCGACACGAACTCGCCCGTCGGTACCGTGATGCACCGCTGACTACACGTCCGAGGGGCCACTTCCGTCCTATACCGAGATAACCGGTTTTCCGCTTCTTCTTGTTGATCGAGATCAGTTATTGTGGCCAGGGGTCTGTCAATCATGAAGTGCTCTGGTGTAAGGGCTTGTTATTCGGAATGATCGCCAGGCAGTGAGGAGATAAAACGTGAGATTAAAGGGTGTCCCACATCGAATTGCGTCACGGATACAACGTTGTAGAAAATTACTCATTGGGTATTTTCTCTTGAAAATTTGTGTAGTTTCTTCTTCTTCTTTCTGGTTTGCTTCGCCTTGCTAAGCATGTGTTAAGGCTAGTGACTGAGATTATATGCCCTATAGAAGTAGTAGTCCAGATTCTTTCCTGTGATCGTTGACAGAAAGACTTAGAATCTAAGCATCTAAGTTCTAGTGAGAGATGATATGACCACTTGCGAACGTTCATAAAACTTATTGGCTGCTATAAAAACCAGCATAGGGCCGGATGGCCACAGCTGTCAAACTGTACTTTGTTGGTTTTCGTTGTTCTGCTTTGTTCGATTCTCTACTCTCTCTAATTTTATGGTGAATATTGGCACGATAAAAGCTGAAAATTAATGCGCCTTGGAAATTATGCGAGTTTGCAACAACAAAAACCAAATTGAAACAAATATATCCGATAAATTAATCATGAATTTCCTAAAAATTTATGATATTCAATCAGGTCATCAAAAAGAATATTGGTTGGTAATTGGTACTTTACTGGAATAAAATAGATCCTACTGCGATCCTTAGCCTCTTGTAACTCCTATCCCTACCTCCCCGTGGTGCCAACTGGGGTATAAGTAACCATAGGAAAGATCGGGTAACCAACCCCGGTGGGACCTTGGTCATATGCTGACAGGGAAGGGGAGGCTGCCCTCTTCAAAGGGTGCAGTCTATCTGAGCGTCTGTTCTCCATGTTAGGGACGGCTCAAAACAGCGTCTGTTCTCCATGTTAGGAGCAGCTGATCATCGTCCTTGTGCCAGCGTGGGACTCTAAACAGGGCTGTGCACGATGGTCTCCCGGCGAGGCAGGGGGTTGTAGAAGGCCCAACAAGCCACCCGTAAAAAAATCAATGTTACAAATAATACAGAAAATAATACGGACCGGAACAATCGGCAAAGACCTAGGCAACAAATTAAGGACTACGATTGGAAACTCGGAACATGGAACTGCAAGTCGCTCTGCTTCCCTGGCTGCGATAGGATAATCTATGACGAACTTCAACCACGTAACTTCGAAGTCGTAGCACTGCAGGAGGTTTGCTGGACTGGACAGAAGGTATGGAAAACAGACATCGTGCGGCTACTTTTTAGTAGAGCTGTGGACCACAAACGAGCTGGGCACCGGCTTTGTAGTGCTGGGCAAAATGCGGTGGTTTCCGATCAATGCTAGAATGTGCAAGCTGAGGATCAAGGGTCGATTCTTCAACTACAGCATCATCAACGTACAATGTCTACACGACGAGATACCCGATGACAAAAACGAAGCGTTCTACGCGAAGCTAGAGCAAGTGTATGATGGCTGCCCGCAGCGGGACGTAAAAGTTGTCATTGGTGACATGAACGCTTAGATAGGACGGAAGGCAATGTATAGACCGGTAATAAGGCCCAGCAGCCTGCATACCGTATCGAAAGATAATGGCCAACGATGCGTGAACTTTGCGGCCTCCCGTGGTTTAGTAGTTCGAAGTACCTTCTTCCCCCGTAAAGACATCCACAAAGCCACTTGGATATCACCTGACCAACGAACAGAGAATCAAATCGACCATGTTCTAATCGACGGGGAATTCTTCTCTGACATCATCAACGTTCGCACTTACCGCAGTGCGAATATAGACTCGGACCACTACCTAGTTGCAGTATGCATGCGCCCAAAACTCTCTACGGTGCACAACACGCGTCGAATTCGGACGCCACGGCCTAACATTTAGTCACTACGGGAAGCCGGAGTTGCCCAGGAATTAGCGCAACAGCTAGAAGCAGCCCTACCAACGGAAAAGCAGCGTGGAGCTGCTGCTCTTAAGGATGGCTGGAGAATTATTCGAACCGCCATTGGTAGCACTGTATTAGTGGCACTAGGTACATCTGCACCAAATCGAAAAAATGACTGGTTTGATGGCGAATGCAAGCAGTTATTAGAGGAGAAGAATGCAGCACGAGCGAGAATGCTGCAACACCGTACGAGAACAAATGTTGAACGGTATAGACAGGTACGGAACAAACAAAATTCTTTTCTTCGAAGGAAAAAGCGCCAGATGGAAGATCGAGACCGCGAAGAAATGGTAATTCTATGAGAAGTTGAACAGCTCGCCCAAAGGCTACGTACCACAAGCTGATACGTGCAGAGACCTGGACGGCAACCTTCTCACAGGAGAGTGTGATGTGATTGAAAGGTGGAAGCAATACTTGGACGAGCACCTGAACAGTTATGTTACAGCGAACGAAAGTGGCACGGTAATAAATCTAGGAACACGCGCAGAAGATGACAGGACTCCGATCCGAACCCTTCAGGAACTTGAGGAGGAAATTGGTCGGTTGAAAAACAACAAAGCCGCTGGTGTTGACCAACTCCCAAGCGAGCTATTGAAATACGGTGATGATGCACTGGCCAGAGCGCTGCACTGGGTAATTACCAAGATTTGGGAGGGGGAATGTTTACTAGAGGATTGGATGGAGGGAATAGTGTGTCTCATCTATAAAAAGAGCGACAAACTGGATTGCTGCAATTATCGTGTGATCACGCTTCTGAGCACTGCTTTCAAGTTGCTCTCCCAAATGTTATGCCGCCGCCTGTCACCAATTTCAAAGGAGTTCGTGGGGCAATACCAAGCGGGATTCATGGGTGCCCGCGCTACTACGGACCAGATTTTCACGAAGAGCTGCAGAAATGTCACGAATACAATGTGCCCACACATCATCTTTTCATCGATTTCAAATCAGCGTATGATACAATCGATCGAGACCAGCTATGGCAGATTGTGTACGAATATGGATTTCCGGAAAAACTGACGCGGTTGGTCAAAACAACGATGGATCGAGTGATGTGTGTCGTCTGAGTATCAGGGGCGCTTTCGAGTCCCTTCGAATCTCGGAGAGGGTTACGGCAAGGTGATGGATTGTCGTGTTTGTTGTTTAACATTGCACTGGAGGGTGTGATTCGAAGAGCTGGGATAGACACGAGTGGTAGGAAGTCTGTCCAACTATTTGGCTTCGCCGACGGCGTTGATATCGTAGCACGTAACTTTGAGACGATGGCGGAAACGTACATCAGACTGAAGGCTGAAGCTGGTAGGATTGGGCTTGTGATTAATGCGTTGAAAACAAAATACATGAAGGGAAGAGGCTCACGAGAAGACAATGTAAGCCTCCTACCACGAGTTCAGATCGACGGAGATGAAATCAAGGTAGTAGACGAATTCGTGTATCTGGGCTCATTGGTGACCGCCGATATCGACACCAGCAGAGAAATACAAAGGCGCATTATGGCTGGCAATCGTGCCTACTTTGGACTCCGAAGGACGCTAAGATCGAATAAAGTTCGCCGAACCACAAAGTTGACCACCTACAAGACATTAATTAGACCGGTAGATCTCTACGGCCACGAAACATGAACATTGCTAGTGGAGGACCAACGCGCCCTTGGAGTCTTTGAACGGAAGGTGCTGCGTACCATCTACGGTGGAGTGCAGATGGAAGACGGAACGTGGAGAAGGCGAATGAACCACGAGATTGGAGAACCTCCCATCGTACACATCGCAAAAATCGGTCGACTTCGATGGACTGGGCATGTTGTAAGAATGTCGGACGAAAGCCCTGTGAAAACTGGCGAGAAACAGCCATGGACCGATTACAATGGAAACAACTTCTGTGTACAGCAGAGGCCACGCCAGCCTTAGTCTGATTGGTAAGGTAAGGGAACGTCCATTAATTATGTCACGCAGTAAGGGGGGAGTGGGGGGGGGGGGGCGTTTGGGAAAACGTGACAATCCATGCAAAAAAATTTGAAGGTCCATACAAAAAACGCGAGAAGGGGCGGGGGGGGGGGTGGGGGGTTATAAAAAGTTTTTTTTTTGCGTTACCTAATTAATGGACGTTCCCTAAGGTATCTAAAAGAATGCCGAAATTGGTCTCCGATCTACAGTTCATTTGCATTACATATAATATTTGGTATATTTATTTTCACACATTCCAATGATTTCTGGTATTTCAATATGGCGATTAAAATAAATCATTTATTAACAGTTATTTTCAAAAGAACAATTTATCTTTGCAATGGCTACTATAAAACTACTTGCTCATTTGGTGACTTCCCACAATTCAAATTTGCCGTTTAATGAATTTACTGGAGGCAAAATGGTATCAAAATGCTTTTTCAATTGACCATAATAAAATAATATGAATGAGTCTATAAACAGCATTTTGAAACAGCATTTTACGAGTTCATAAAGTCAAAATAAAACCTTTAATAGGAGTAAAAGGAACTTTAGAAGACAAGGTTTCAAGATCGTTGTAAAGAAGCTGTGTAGGTTCTCATAAACCTGACTAAAATATAAAACCTATTGACACCTCTTGGTACCATAAAAAAACCAGATTGATTTCCAGTGGCGGCCATACAGCTTTTATAAAAGTTAAAATAGTTGGATGGTTTTGGCAATGTTATTTCGGAAACCCTTTCAGTCTCAGGGTGGGTAAAGTACATTCGTGTATTAAAAATTAGAAGAACTCGTAAAAT
>JASCZW010013152.1:0-26438 GCA_034211315.2 Aedes japonicus
TATGCTGTCACGAACGGACAGCATTTCATTTTTATATATATGGAAGATACAAGCTTGACATGCGACAACTGCAATACCTAAATTGAAGGAAAAATCACTCTATAGAAGGAGTAGCAGTTTTTGATCCTCTCGACCAAGACGAATAATATTAAAGTCATGAAACAGAAGCTTGATTTTGGGAGGGAAGCATTGTCAGAACAATCCTTTTATGTAGATCAGAAATTTCGAGGTACTGGAAGATATCTTCAACAATGTTGGCTGCCTGAAAAGTCCCTTCAAATTCCTTAAGATGGCGTTAGTAATCGCCAGTGTGAACCATTTCTATGAGCTTCACTCCTTAAATGACGGTTGTGAAAATTCTAGCCATTTCTGTCCGCGCATTCATTAGTGACAACAGTGAGAAGAGACCGATCAGCAAGTTTTTTTTAAGGCTTGCTTCATTTAGAATTGGAACAAACTTTTGCTCATATTGTGGTGCTCCTGGTGGACGGATATAGAAGTTCTTAGCGCCCACGTGTCGGGAATTTTGTCAGTATGTATTTTTGACATTCCGCAAATCGACTGTACTTTGTAAACAATCAACATGGAAGCCGATATAAGGGAAAAAATTGTGCACAGTTATTTGGAAAATCCATTGTGGTCTGCATCTAGGCTAGCTAAACAACTGAAATTGCCAAGAAATACCGTATGGCGCGTTATCAAACGGTATAAGGAAACATTGACGACGATTCGGAAGCCTCAGCCAATCGTCGGAGTGGAACTGTCGACCGGAAACTGCGTGGTAAGATTTTGAAGACGATTAAGAGGAATCCCAATCTGTCGGACCGTGATTTGGCCAGAAAATTCGGTGCTGCCCATAGTACCGTGAGGAGAACTCGACTGCGGGAAGGAATCAAGTCGTATCGAGCTAGCAAACAGCCAAATCGGACCATAAAACAAAATAGTGTGGCCAAAATCCGTGCTCGGAAGCTATACGACCAGGTGCTGACCCAGTTCGACGGGTGTCTTCTGATAGACGATGAAACCTATGTCAAGGCTGACTTCGGGCAAATCCCAGGTCAAAAATTTTACTTGGCAACGGCTCGGGGGGATATTCCAGCCAAATTTAAATTTTTTTTTTTGCCAACAAATTTGCACGAAAATTTATGATTTGGCAGGGCATTTGCAGCTGTGGCAAAAAAACGAAAGTTTTCGTTACAAATAAGACAATGACGTCGGAACTATACCAAAAGGATTGTCTTCAAAAACGAATTTTGCCGTTCATTCTATCCCACGACCATCCCGTAATGTTTTGACCAGATTTGGCAAGCTGTCATTACAGCAAAGTCGTTCAAGAATGGTATGCAGAGAAAGGGGTCCAGGTTGTTCCGAAAAACCTTAACCCACCCAACTGCCCCCAGTTCCGCCCTATTGAGAAATACTGGGCAATCGTGAAGAGAAGACTCAAGCAAAGGGAAAGGTTGTCAAAGACATCAATCAGATGAAGACCTGGTGGAATAAGATAGCTAAAACGATGGACGAAGAAGGTGTGCGCCGCCTAATGAGCCGTGTTACAGGAAAAATTCGAGAATTCCTTCGAAACCGTGACGAATAATTTTATCCGTATTTATTCTTAAAAGTATGAAGAAAAGGCTACATTTGTATAAAAAAAGATCTTGAATTCAATAATAAATAACTGAAATACAGGCAATTGTTTTTGTTCCAATTCTACCTGAAGCAAGCTTTAAATGGACAAATCCGTGTTTCGAGTTTTGATAAAATACTAATTTCTACATAATAAAACGGCTGCCGAAAGCAAAGCCAAGCTGGATAAGTATTTTCCTCTGCTAACTCTGCTCCGTCGATTCAAACGACTCATAAGTGGTTTGCTGATTTTCGTTGTGGCCGTACGAGCACCGTTGACGCACCGCGTTCGGGACGCCCAAATGAGGTCACTACACCAGAGAACGTCGATAAAATCCATGGTATAGTATTGGAGGAGGCTTCAGGCATTTCTATGGAACGAGTTGGCAACATCATGTATTCCGTTTTGAGTATGAAGAAGCTCTGCGCGCGATGGGTATCGCGTTTGCTTACAATTGACCAAAAACGCATTCGTGTTACAACCTCTTAGGAGAATTTGAGCAAGTTTACACGCAATCCGAAGGAGTTTGTGGCCGATTCATAACCATGAATGAAACTTGGATCCATTAATACACACCGCAGTCATCACAGCAGGCAAAACAGTGGGTTTCACCTAGCAAAAGTGCTCCGAAGCGCCCGAAATGCAACAATCGGCGGAAATGGTTATGGCCTCCGTGTTTTGGGATGCGCAAGGTGTACTATTCATCGACTATCTTGAAAAAGTTAAAACCATAACAGGCGCATATTATGCAGCGTTATTGGATCGTTTGAAGGATGAAGTCCAGAGAAATCGGCCGCATTATCAGAGAAAAATGCACCTGCTCATTCATCCTCAATTGCTCAAGGTTAAATACAATGAAATTCGATATCAATTGGTTCTCCATCCATCGTATTTGCCGGACTTGGTCCCCAGTGACTTCTATTTGTTCCCAAAACTGTAGTGATGGCTCATTGATAAGCGATTTTACTCAAATGATGAGCTCATAGCTGAAACCGATGGCTATTTTGAAGGACTTCCGAAGTAGTACTATTCGGATGGAATATAAAAATTTGAAAATCGCCGGACGCGTTGTTTAAAGGAAAAATAAAACCGAATTTGGCAATAAAAATGTTTTCGTGTTTGATATTAAAGGGACTTTTCAGGCAATCTAGTGACTTCTTGGGTATCGCAGCATTGCGGCAAAAATGAATGGATGTCTCAACAAGACTGGACGCCGGCTCATGGAGCAAAAAGACTATTAGTCTTTCCGATCGCATTTTTCCAAGCTTTCAAACTAAATATGAATGGCCTTCTAACTCACCGGATTTAAATCCGATGAACCGAATTGTTCATGGTTTGGTCCATCTTGAAGTAAAGAGCCTGCATGACCACCACATAAATCACTAGAACATCTAAAATCGTCACTTCTAAAAGTTTAGGAAGAAAAATCTGTTGAAAAATTCGCGGCCATCGAGGATAACATCCTGAAACGTTTGAAGACGTGCATCTCAGTACGAGGCAGCCTTTTTGAAATGAACAAGTAAAACTTGTAATTTGCAAATTTATCGCAATAACAAACAAAAACCAATATTTTTTAATCGAACAATAAAAAAAAGTGTTAACACCATTTTGATGTACGGATAATATTCGACTCCTGTAGCTCCACTATTTAGGGAGCTACCAGTTGAGAGCGTTAGCATCGACTTTTGACCAATGTTTAGCGCGGCTATTCACAAATTCCATACACATTTCTGTGGGAAGGTGGGGGGGGTCGTGTATCTGACTAAAGTTTGCGTTCCATATAAAATTTCAAATAAATGCATGAATAAATAAATGCTTGACCGATACGCGTATTTCTTATAACTCGCACATTGTAGACCAAATACGCGTATCTGTCAAGATAAGCAGTAAAGGTGGTTGGAATTAAATGGAAATAACTAGTCTTTCTTCTCATTTTCCAGTTACAGGTATTCCACTAAACAGCTCACACTCTCCAGGATTCATTTAAAATAATAGTTTTGACCTTGTACGGTTTCACGATTTCATCAGAGCAATTAGTAGAGGAAAGGTTTGTAAGATGGAACAGCGCCACTTTTAACATTCATAGCGACAACGCGATCGCGCTGACAAGTGTTAACCTCATTTTTTTACTATTCTTAAATTTTCATTTGCTTTTGGAGTGAATACACTCTTTCGATTTAGCTCTTCCATGTTTCATTGTTCGAAAGTTGTGAAATAATTAAAATAGCAATTATTTTTTGTGCTTAGTGAGTGAAGATTTCCCATCGATGTCAAAAGGTTAACATTTGTGTTGGCTAGCATTTTTGGTGTATTTTCATGATCCAACGGCATTTCCAAAAAAATTGCAAAGTGAAACAATTTTTTGATGTTTTGTGTTTATGGCGTCATGATTGTAAGATGACTATAAATAATCAGTTTCGTGGGCAAACTTGGAGCCCTTTAGTGCCTCTTTCGAAAGATCCTCGAAAAAATAAAAATTATACATGTTACGAGCAAAAAACGAATCGTGTTCCATCTTACAAGCCTTTCCTATACCACTTTTTTTGCTTGCAAACAGTTTGTCACTGACAACACCTATGAATCAAACGTATGGTAACAAACCACCAGCCTAGAACTTTTTGTTTCAATTTCAAAGTGACCACGAAACTATTGCTCAATTAAACACATTTGGTTAAACAGTTGTATGCAAATATTTAAAAATATGAACCCGAAGTGCACACCAAACATGCACAAACAACATGAAATGTTCTTCGCAGATATGTCAAAACCGGTGGGAAAACTATGAACGCAACATTATTTTAAATTAAAATAAATTATTTATGCAAGAGCAAAATGAAAAGCTGTCAGCATGAGCAGCGGTAATGACCTGCACACTCGCCACTTCTATGAGGGCAGGGTGGACTCCTTCTCCAAAGTTTTCAGCGGTCAGTCCCGTATTTTCGAGGTCGCCCTCTGAAAGCTCATACATTTATGCACTAAAAAAGCCATCGAGTCCATCGATGATTATATTCACCGCAGAGGCACACAGTTAATTAACAGATAGCTCAACGGAATGGCACTTCGGGGAGAGTGTGAGTAGATTCTCGGTTGAATGTGTGAAAGATAGGACTCTAAAGCCGGAGTGCTCTTAAATACCGCACTTTTTCTGATGAATAATAATTAATTAAAATGTATGAACTTTTCCATCCAATCCTCTCAGTACAATTTCCAGTGATTCAGTTCCAATTTGTCGGGATAGGAAGGGGTAGTACTCTAATGTAAGCGCAGCGATTTCTCTAGAGATATCTAGTCTGATCAATATTAACTAATGGCAATGGGAAAAGTTTCATCATGGGTTTAAAGTTTCAAACTTCTTCAATGTTGGTGTGTGATCATCCTCAAGCTTATGTAAAAAGCTTACGGTAGAGAGCACTGTTATTTGACGGAAAAGATTTCATTCTTTGTCTCGATGAATGGCATAGCAAAAATAAACAAATATATATTTTACAGTAAAACCATCCATGGGCATCTATAGATTGTTCATCTTTCCGATGAAGCAAAATCTCGAACCAATCACTCCCACGAGCGGCATCATGCGGAAATAATTGCCAGAATTTGTCACAAACTACGAACTAATTGCTCCAGCACACGCCACCATTGTGAACCATCCATCGATGGCATTCGTACGTTTCATCATCGATGATGATCCTTTCGACCCTTTTTCAATCCAACTGATATCGAAGATATCTCTAATGATGGCCAGCGCTGCAACCCAAACTTAACAATCTGTCTAATATTTCAGTTCAGTTCATATTGCCGAGCACATTGTTCCCAACGAGTTTTCACTCAAGGCCGTTCTCCGGTCTCGCCAAGCAATGCGACGGTGGATGGTGCGATCTGTGCGGTGTTTGCCGTTCCGGAAAAGGTCACGTTTCATGCTTCCTTTATCCTTCATTAGAATTTTCCCTTGCTAGACGCGTGGGAGCGCTTACTATCATTTTACTCTCACTACACTGCCAGCACCACATAGATGGCAAAAGATGTGTCTCAAACGATGCACGTTGCTTATTCCAATTCCGGGTGTCCGGAGGAGAGTCACATTTTCCATACCAGTAACAAAAGCGAAAATGTGATGATGATTTGTCACACGCGATTCGCCCCATTTCGCATTGGGTGGCAAATTGATTGGTCTGTGCACGCGGGTACGACAATTTCCTGTCTGATTTCACGCCCTTTTGTTACGGTGAGAGGTAACAACGTCACTTCCGGGTCTGCTGCGAAAGATATAAGCGTGACGTGGAAGTCCTTGGCAAATTGAATGAATGCGTAGCCAGGGTGGGAAATGGATTTTTCTTTTTAATTGCAGAGCTGTGGAACCGTTATGAAATTGTCGAAAAATGGGAAACCTCGCATAGCTTTAAATAATGAACGATTAGGTTTTGAATTTAATTTCTTGCTATAAAATAATTATTTTCCACATTTTATTGTGTATTGTTATAGATCATCTGGTAATTTTGGACTTATTTAAATCTTCACTTCACAGCCAATGGTGTAGTGGTAAGCGTGACTGCCTCTTGGCACCCCTGTGGGTCTGGGTTCAATCCCAGTTGAGGTTGGTGGTTTTGCTGAGGCGAAAAATCTGGTCACATCTTCCTTCGGAAGAGAAATAAAGCCGTTGGTCTCGGCTCATGTGTTCCTGGCGTCGGTGGTTGTTACTACGTTGTGAGGAAATAAGCTGACGGAAATTAAACGAATAAAAAAAGAATCTTAAGATGAAATTTGATTGATGGTACCGTCGATATTCTAATGATCATTCAAAAAGCAATTTCACAGAACGTAAAATTTGCCACTGATTTTAGAATAAAAACAAAACATGCACCGTTTTAATTGTTGATCGAAAATACACACGTAAAAACTAAATATTTTCACTCAAGACGTAATTCATGCTCGACGATAATCGGAGAACTGTGAGAAAAAATTCATGCAAATTTACATTGAAAGTAATATTTGTTCTTTGTTCTGTTGTTCCGAATACCAAGTGCGTTAAATTGAGTTGATTGAGCCCATTATTACATCCAAAAGGCTGCTTTTATGTGTTTATATACTTTCCTATAACCAGACTACAAATTTTTTAAACTTTCTTTTCTGTATGACTTCTCATATTGTCATTGAAGAAGCGTCGTTGATACCTGACCAAGAAAATATGTTTGGTTTTATCTGAAGAAAATGTCGGCAACACTTATCTTTATTTTAAAATAATGACCAATTTGCAGCTATGAATTGATCCATAATGAAACACTTAAAGTCAGGGGGTTTAAAAAAATAAGACTATGTTTTGTTGAAGGTAAAGGGGTGTAAACTTAAAATCTTACTCTGGAGGTTGTAACGAATAATTAAAGGTTTTGAGCTTCAATATTTCAAATATGTTCAATAAATCTATAAGGCCGTATGCATCAATCGATAGAAAATTTCCCTTTTTAGTTTAATTATTACTTTGAACCCATTCAGACTGAAATTTTTTCAAGTGTTATTATTCAAATGATTTGGTGTTCCTAACCTTATCAATCAGACTAAGGCCGGCGTGGCCTCTGCTGTACACATAAATTGTCTCCATTCTATTCGGTCCATGGCTGATACTCGCCAGCCTCGCTGCCTGCGGAGGGTCCGCAGGTCGCTTTCTACTTGATCGATCCACCTTGCTTGTTGCGCGCCTCTTCTTCTTGTACCCGTCGGTTCGTTTTCGAAAACCATTTTCACAGGGCTGTCGTCCGACATTCTGTTGACATGCCCAGCCCATCATAGTCGACCGATTTTTGCGATGTGTACGATGGGAGGTTCTCCCAGCAAATGGTGCAATTCGTGGTTCATTCGCCTCCTCCACGTTCCGTCTTCCATCTGCACTCCACCGTAGATGGTACGCAGCACCTTCCGTTCAAAGACTCCAAGGGCACATTGGTCCTCCACTGGTAATGTCCGGTCTAATTAATGTCTTGTAGATGGTCAACTTTGTGATTCGGCGAACTTTGTTCGATCTCAGCGTCCTTCGGAGTCCAAAGTGCGTCCATAATGCGCCTTTTTATTTCTCTGCTAGTGTCGTTATCGGTGGTCACCAATGAGCCCAGATACACGAACTCGTACTAGGAGGCTAACATTGTCTTCTCGTGAGCCTCTTCCCTTCATGTATTTTGTTTTCAGCGTATTAATCACAAATCCAATCCTACCAGCTTCAGCCTTAAGTCTGATGTACGTTTCCGCCATCGTCTCAAAGTTACGTGCTACGATATCAACGTCGTCGGCAAAGCCAAATATTTGGACTGATTTCCTGAAGATCGTGCCACTCGTGTCTATCCCCGCTCTGGTGACAGGCGGCGGCATAGTATTTGGAAGAGCAACTTGTAGGCAGCGCTCAGAAGCGTGATCGCACGATAGTTGCAGCAGCACAGCTTGTCGCCATTTTTATATATGGGACACACAGAAGCTTTATCCGCTATACCAAGTTACGGTACGTATTCAATCATTTTTGATACATGTCCTGGAAGATCAACAGACATTATTAGATAATCTGGGGATATTTTAGTCATCCAAACTGCCCTAGAGTTCAGAACCTATCATCTACTGTTATAACACTAGCTTTATACGCGATACGAAGTAACTATACGAATTCAATCATATTGAAGTTGGCACCAACAGGACCGAAAGGTCCGTAATTGAAATTGAGCGTAGGGCATGTTTGAAAAGCGGCATCCGATCAAGGCAAGGGGGAAGGAAATCTCCTTGGCCTAACGACTCTTGTAACTCGGCATACGAAACGGGTCTCTTTAAGGCAACCTTCTCACAGCGAAGCGTAAAAGTGTGCGTTGAACTGATTCGAATCTATTTGCGCTATTAATATAGTTCGGATTCCAGAAGACAGACCGACAGCACAAAGGAGCAATAAAAGGACTTCAAGGACTTCAATACGAAAAACGGGGGCGTAGGTTCACCTCATTGAAGTACAGCAGGAAGATCAGTGACCCTAAATGGGTCTCTTGAGGTACTCCTGAAGAGACTGGAAAAACGTCAGACATTCAATCACCAACAGCAATTGTCTGCAGACGACCAGTGCGATGGGGGTGAAACCATTGTAAGAGACCTCCATTAACTCCAAGCTTATGTAGTTTTGCAATAGCGATGTTTAAGGTTGAGCTTGCAAAAGCGCTGAGAGGTCTGTATAGATGACGTCCGTTGGCGCCCTTTAAGCCATATTTTCCGTAATAAACGAAGTGGGACACAACAGAATAGTGGTAGTGGATAGTTGACCATGAACCAGTGTTGATCTTTACTTAAGTATTGCTTGCAGTTGAAGAGTAGTGAGTTCATCATTACGAGCTTAAATAGCTTCAATACCCCGCTCAGAGAATGCCTCAGTAATTATTCACATCTCGTTTAGTCCCCTTCTTGTAAACTGGAAACAAGAACCTTACAACAGGAGGAAAATATGGCACTTAATGTGGAAATTCGGAACAGACGATGCAAGGGGGCCAGCAGAATAGAAATGTGTTTATTTTAAGAAACACCTACGGAACTCCAGCTGGACCAGGATTGAAGGATAACTTGAAGTACGATGGGGTGTTGAAGATTATCTCAATACTGACCAACAGACACTATGAGATCATCTTTGTATATCCCACTGTTGCAAGTGTAGCCCTTAACTTGTGAAGGACAGTTAGGATGACCTGGAACTAACATGGTTATCCTATGATGTCTGTGGACGTTTCAGAATATTCATTAAATATGTTTGAATACTTATCGTGGCTTTGTACAGCTCAAAAGGCTGCGGTTACTGCTTTTTATCTCAAACTCTGAACTCAAGGTAAGTTTACATCAAACAACCAAAGATAATCTGATAATGGCTGTTTGAGTATCGTCACCTTTCACAGGTTATAAAGCTACTGTTACGACTGTACATTCTAACTTTTGATCTCAGGGGCAGTTTTGGTAACCACGAACATCCCAGGTAATCTCATTATATCTGTTGATCTTTTAGAATCACTTTATTTGATCAAATGCATATTGTTACTTTGTTTTGTCCATGAAGCTATATTGAGAGTGGTAGATTATGAGTTTTGAACTCCAGAATAGTTTGAAAAACCTATAAAATTTGAAAATTATTGCATTGTGACAGTTGTTCTTCCTGAACATTCATTTAATATATTCGAATATACAGTGAAGCGTTGCATAGCCCCGAAAGTTTTTCTTATTACAGCAGGTCTTATGTTCTGATCTCAAGGACAATTTGGATAGCCTAGAACATGTCATATTACTTTATAATTGTTGTCGACCTTTAGGAATATTGATTGAATATGTTTGAACATAAATTGTGACTTTGTATTGCCTTAAAATTACTGTTTCAACTGAAAATCCTCGGAGTTTTCCCTTAGCCCGGTCGGTAAGGGCGCAGCTATAAAGCAACACCATGCTGGAGGTGACTGGGTTTGATTCCCGGTCAGGTCTAGGAATTTTTCATCAGGGAAAATTTCTCAACTCCCTAGACATAAGGTATGATTGAAAATGCCACACAATCATACTAATGCAAAAATGGTACCTGGCATCGAAAGCACTTAACTGTGGAGTGCATTTAGAACACTAAATTGAAAGCAAGCAATAAGCAAATTGTGAAAGCAATAAACTTGAAATGCTAAATAATATTTATAACTGAAAAATTCTGAACACCAGGATAGTTTGGATAACCTAGATCATCCCATGATTATCTTTTAAAGTATTTTTACGTTTGATTATATGCACTGAATCTGTTTGAACAGGTGACGTTCCTTTGTCTAGCCCAAAAAGTTACTGTTACTACCGTATATTTCAAGTGCTAAACTCGATAACAGTTTGGACTATCTAGAAGATCATAAAGTTTTGAAATAACAACTGTTGACTGTTCCAGGAGATTTTGGGTATATTTTAAAACACATCGTCACCTTACATAGCCCAAAAAACTACTGTTAAAACTGTTTTGATCGTGAAAACAGTTTAGATGACTTTGAATATCTCTAGAATGTCGCATTATGTCACATTACGTATCTTCAATGAATGAATATTGTTAAATACATATAATCCCTTTGCAACCTCCAAAAACCTACTGTTTAAACTTAAGATCTTATGTTCTAAACTCAAGAACAGTTTGGATGACCTAGTTCATCCCAGTTCATCTCAAAATGTTTCCTGACTTTCCAGTATCGACTCCATCCTTATAATCCTTATAATGTTGATGTTACGGCAAGTACTTTGTCCCATGTTTTGAGACATGTCGCATGTCCCAAAAATCATGCACAACAATGAAATACATTAGCCATGACAGTCTGGGGAACTCCGTAGATTGAAGTCTCTCAAAAGAGTCGCACTGAGGAAGTTTACGAGTGTTTCCACTAAAATGCCATTACGTTCGACCTAACCACCAATACAAGCACATTAGCCGTCAAATTTATTCATTATATTGGAACTATGTTAACTGTGCTGTTGGGCAGCTATGCCGAGAACAGTGAAACAACTTCGATCTATGGTTTGTTTGTACCGCCTGCTCCATCCACTTTGTATCAGCCAGATACGATCGCGAAAACATCTACAAGATTCTGGCACTACTGGAGAAGGGAGAGTCCATTGAAATTGAAAGCGGAAGCCTGGTTCCGACCGTTTTAAGCGACCGGATGATTAACAAGAAGCTCAACCGGAAGCTGGAAGGCAAGGTAGGCACTTCTTTGGGAACGTCTATTAATTGCGTCAAGCAAAAAAATAACTTTTTATACCCCCCCCCCCCCCCTCCGCTTGTCACGTTTTTTTGTATGGACCATCGAATTTTTTTGTATGGATCGTCACGTTTTCTCAAACACCCCCTCCCTCCTTACTTCGTGACATAATTAATGGACCTTCCCTTTCCGTGCGTTACAACCTCATTTAGTAAATGAAAGTAAGTTCCTCGACGCTTCGTTTAAACCAAACGGGTTTAAGCAATATTTATCTCTTTTTGTGATAGTCACACCTAACATTTTGGTTGTTTGATGTTTCGCTTCTCAACTTCTGACTCACTGTACCGATAGCCGAGAAATTTAAACTTTCGCAAAAGGACTACTTTATAAACATACTGACAGAAAAAGAAGAAAAGAAAGCAGTCACTGAGAGTGCCACTACAAAATTCACAACGCGTACGAATTCTTAGTGAACAGTGCTTTTGTTTACTAAGGATCGCAATGAAAATAAGTTATACACATATTTTTCTTTCAAATCAATTAAAAGTATGATGCTTTATTCAAAAAAAATTAGTGTACGAGAGTGAACTTGATCATTGTGAAGACCAGATGCGATCAATATTATTCTTTCACGAATTTACGAGTTTTTGATCGAAAATTTTTTATCAAGTTCCGGACAAGTGTTTTATCACATGTTTTGGACACCTTGGCTCAAATTATCTAATGCTCTGCATATCCTCAACTGCTCCTCAATCCTCAATCGCTCAATAGCATTCGATGGACAGAAGCTGAGAGCAATTTGGTGGATTGCTGTCTTTTTCAACGGTATCTATAGCCTTTACCGTGAGTCGATTGAGAGGTTTTTGGCGTAATGCGCCGATGCTAAATCCGGACAAAACAGTGGCGGGGTACTATGCTTCTGAAAAGAAGTCATCAATCTTTTCTGCAGTCCCACAGATCGATAGATTTCCGCATTGATTGTTCCGGTAGTGTAAAAATTTTTAGACTTCATACCGCAGGAACATATTGCTTGCTATACCAGCACTTTCCGATCAAACTTCTCCTCATGAATCGACCTATTTTTATTATTTACATGCTCTCCTACGACGGAAGCATAATATTGTGTACCTGTATGGGTTTTTGAGTCCCATCTGACATAGGTCTCCTCGTCCATCAAAATACATGCAACTAGTTGATGGCAAACTTTTGAATACAATGTTCGGGCTTTGTTGCTTCTGTTCTACACTTTGCTAGGCGGGTTTCTAATTCTTACAGGTCTTTAGGTTGTTTCGTTTCTGATACGTTGAATCATTCCGACACTGATTCCAGCTTTATTGGCCAAATCACGTATCGACATTGATTTGTTCTTTCAAATTAGTGCTACCGGTTTTCTGATCCAGTAGGAAGACCCAGGTTTTCTACCTGTTCCTGTAGTCCAAAGAACCTCACCTTACCAATCAAACCAAGGCCGGTGTGGCCTCTGCTGTACACAGAAGTTGTCTCCATTGTAATCGGTCCATGGCTATACCTCGCCAGCCACACTGTTTGCGGAGAGTCCACAGAGCACCTTCTACTTGATCGATCCACCTTGCTCGTCGCACGCCTCTCCGTCTTGTACCCGTCGGTCCGTATTCGAAAACCATTTTAACAGAGCTGCATTGTAGTCGACCGATTTTAGATATGTGTACGATGGGAGGTTCTTCTAGCAGCTGATGCATCCGCCTCATTCACGTTCCGTCGTCCATCTGCACTCCACCGTAGATCGTACGCAGCACCTTCCATTCAAAGACACCAAAGGCGCGTTGGTTCTCCACTAGTAATGTCCATGTTTTGTGGCCGTAGAGAACTACCGGTCTAATTAATGTCTTGTAAATGGTCAACTTTGTAATTCGGCGAACTTTGTTCGAGCTCAGCGTCCTTTGGAGTCCAAAGTCTGCTGATGTCGTTATCAGCGGTCACCAATGAGATATACGAATTCGTCTAATACCTCGATTTCATCACCGTCGATCTTAACTCGTGGTAGGAGGCTAACATTACTCTTCCTTTCATGTATTTTGTTTTCAAAGCATTAATCACAAGCTCAATCCTACCAGCTTCAGCCTTAAGTCTGATGTACGTTTCCACCATCGTCTCGAAGTTACGTGCTACGATATCAATGTCGACGGCAAAGCCAAATATTTGGACAGACTTCCTGAAGATCGTGCCACTCGTGTCTATACCAGCTCTTCGAATCACACCCTCCAATGCACTGTTAAACAACAAATACGACAATCCATCACCTTGCCGTAACCCTCTCCGAGATTCGAAGGGACTCGAGAGTGTCCCTGAGACTCCGACGACACACATCACTCAATCCATCGTTGCTATGACCAACCGCGTCAGTTTTTCCGGAAACCATCCAAAGAACAGTGTACAGAAATTTGGTTATGATGAATTTTACACTCGCGTGATGAAAAAATACTTCGCCAATTGCCGCATAGTTACACCCTTTCCCCGTGTCCAAAACCTTAATTTTCACGTCTTTTTTAATGCGCGTCATGTTGGAAAAGATGAATTTAAACCGTGTAAACAAGTAAACGAACGAAAGATGACAGTCAAACGCACAGCATGTTACACTCTTAAAAATAACGAAGTTTAGGCGTGACGTAATCCTTACAATCTGTAAATCCTTCAAAACTTAAATTTACATATGCTCCGTTTTAAGTTTATCTGGATGTATTGTTTAATCCTCATTCAAAACAAATAATAGCACATATAAGTACACGTCAACTCATTACTTCATCATGATGACGCTGATGAACGCAAATGTACAAGGATGGCTTATTTTCGATACAGTTCTTTAGTTGGGAGAAATACGACTCAATTTCGTCAAAAATGCAGTCACTTAAATTTCAGCGAATCTTGTTGATATTGAAAAAATGAAAACAAACAAAGTCCATCTTTTTCAAGCCGACGAAAATCAACTATTGACGAAATTGAGTCAAATTTTACACAATTCCAATTTAAGGTGACCGGCTGAGTGTCAACCATCACTGTAGCAAAATTGTTATTTGAAGAGCGCTCAAATTGCTGCAATTAAAGCAATAAACGTCTTTTGATTCAATAAAACTCACCTTTAAGTATTCATGCTATAAACGTTCTAACATTGGCGTTCGCAAAACCTACCTGCAGAAACTTCAATCACGATCCCAACACATGGTGCAGACGTGCGTTTGCTGCCAGAGTTTATCACTGTCGGCTATCATTTCGTGCAATTCCTAGCTGTGAAGCAATTATTTTCATTTTTATACTTTGTTCATGGTGGCAGAAAATTATAATAACGTTTTTTTTTTCATTTCCATGTGCTGTTGCTTGTTTGAATCAAATCCCTCACTTCAGCATGCAGGGTGCCACAGCCTAGGATCCAAATAGCCAGATTCAAACGATTTCAATAAAATGCACTTTAAATTTCTATAATTATTCTCGCAACACCCGCACTAGCCGATTTGCACCAACTGTAGCAAATTGGACCCGTTCTCTCGCCGTCATCGTCGGACTTCAGCTATAGCAGGACATAAATGTAGGAAACCTTGTGATTTGTATCTCCAAATCGCTAAGCCGTAGACGCGGAATTTTCAACATGCAACCACACCACTGGGATCACAACATGTGGAGGTTCGACTACCTACCCTCATCTGGACAGTTGTTCCAAAGTCCGGTTTAACACTTTCGGTGTTGGGGGGTTCAACCTGCTGCACCGTCTCTTGGTTTGCATGAAGTAGATCGATTCAATCAGTGCCACCGACTAGCTGGAAAGTATACGGTGCGCTGTGCTACACATTCAAGTCTTTCTTAACGTACCGCTGTAGGAAAAAGCTTAGTCACCTCCGTTGGTTGCTGCTGCTAGTTGCAGTCCGTCAAAAAACCGTCGTTTTTAGCATGCAGCAGCAGCAGCAGCAGCAGCAGCAGTTTTCATCCACTCCCCGTATCAGAAGGCACACATAACATGAATCCGTTATAACGCAGAGCTTAACTATTTTGTGCCATGCTGTTCTCGAGTATGTTCATTCGAACCTTCGGAACAGATGTATCCTCCGTGATGGAGGAGTGCAGTGGGAGGCAGGCCTGCATCAAGCCGGGTATCACGTTTATACACATCTTTGGCGGACGTGGCACGAACATGAGTGATACGCTTGTGCAATTAGTGCGTGGGCCTGCCTCGTGCTCCATATCGAGCTTTTACGGAGAGCTTTTCCTTTGGTATATTGGATCATAAATGTGCCTAGCCTGTGAATAGTTTTAACGATGGTTTAAATTTTTGCATGAAATGGTTGCGGAACTCTACATATTTTTTGTAAAAACCACTTTGGGTACGCATGATTTTTATCGTGTCGGAATTGAATCAGTAAAGTCGCGAGTAAAGCGAATTTTCCAATTTTTTTTATTGATAATGTCGCAATGTTTTAGTTTGCTCAATCCGAGAACCCTGGTACGTGGGTGTATTATATAGTGTAAAAGAATAGTATTTCCAATACGGAAATGGTGGACTCCGATTTTCGGCTTGTAGTTTTTTGAAATCCTGGTGCCAACAAAAAATTCTGTGTCTGTATTAAATCGCAAACACTAGGACAAAAAAATTGCTAGAGAAGCGTAAAAGCATAGAATTCAAGAGAAAAATAATACATCTAGATTAAAGAATATGATCCTTGGTCACAGTCAGTAGTGTTGGTGTTCGGTGGTCGGCAGTGCAAAGTTGATACAGGTGATTCCAGTTTAAGTCCTACGTTGCACGAGGCGCGTTACAAATTTTAATTAAGATGCAACAAATTTCAAATTTCATCAAAGGGCAGAATTCCACGTGGAAGATTAATAATTTGGGTTCCAACAGAAGTTGTAAACATGGATACGCCTAAAAACGTAAAACAAATGGTCGATCAATGGTACGAGCAAATGCACGCTTCGAAGCACCATAGTCGCATCAGCGTGGCTTGGTCGGATATTTTGAAAGTTTAATTGGATTTAGGAAACGATAATAATTGGTAGGTTGCCACAACTGCCCTGTTGCAACTGTGAGGGTTTTCGTCCTGATCGACATCAGCGCGACATTCGTTCAGAAGAATGCCGCCAATTCGGTCGCTGCTATCCGTGGTGGTTCCTCGTTCGTGGTGGCCAGCTGACGAGGAACAGGTTGCATAATGCGGATGTTTTGGAGAGATGCAGCAAAACTCATGCTGGGAATGTTGCAGATATGGTTTGAATGGGTTTTAATTAAAATGTTCACCAATTGTGAACTGGTCGGTAGGGAAATTCTGTTTTGAATAACATGTAGCAACAAGTACATTGTTTGTGGGAAAGATGTCTATATAAATAACGTTTGGAAAAATAATAACAGTCTGAAATACTCAATTGCTACTACTTCTTTTTATTTGCCTATGGTTATTGAACTGCACTCAGCACTTAACATTGTAGAGCTATACTTCAGATTTAATTGGGAAGAGAAAAAATTGGCACAAATCTATCGTGAGAAAAAATGCAATGAAATAGAGTGCTTGAATTTTAGTACTAGAAACTGAAGAAATCTGTAATTCTCAGACGGCAAAGACCTATCTGTCAAAGGATAAGCTTTTTCTAATAAAAAATTAATATGTATGCTGATAGTTTGAAAAAGGTTGTATATGTTTTATATTTTTTATTTTTTTTTAAGTACTTAAAGAATATTTAAAGAATTTTCATTGTTTTCGAATGACAATCATTATACTAATACGCTTGTAAAAGAATTTAAAAAAAGTTTTAAAAATAACGAAATTTAGATACCCTATTTATTGAATTTTAACTTTTGTTAATCGGTGGATATTTATTTTCTTTCCAGATGATCAAACGAGGAAGTTTAATAAACGTTTCACAACAAAATTAGAAGACTTTCCAAAAAAATCTTAATATAACAATGAATTTATTGGAGAGCAAAAGTTTAAAATCAGCATAAATATAAAAAAAAACTAATAATTACATTGAAACTTTCCATAATTTATTGATTCTACTGCAAAATCATTTAATTATGAAAAGTTTCAATGTAATTGTAGCCTTTTATTAATTTTTGAACAGATTTCAAAATTGTGTTCTTAAATTGATTGATTGATTGATTGAGAAATTAAGTGACATCTTTAAAATAGTTGGAAGGCAACTTTTTGCATAAAAAAATTTCATATAGTAGCAAGGGGGGCCCCTCCTTCGGCTTTCGATTTTTTTTACCCCTTAAGTGACCGACAGGGTACCCGGGTACTCATCAAATTCAAATGATTATAACTCTGGCAAATATTGACCGATTTTAATTCTTTTAGCACCATTAGTTTCATTCGTTTTAGAAATATTATCGGCAATGACCATAAGCATCTATAGAAGGAAACTCTGGCAATATTGGTATCACAATTCCTGAAATTTCTTCAGTAGGATATTTCTCTACTTCTAACGGTGTCAAAAGAATGAAAATCGGTCAATAATTGCTCGTGTTATAATCATTTGAATTTGGTCGAACACATAAAGGTTAAACGGAGTTAGGATTAAACTTTACGCTGTGCTACGCTACAATGCTGAAGTTTGCATTTGGAAGACGCATTATCATCATATAGGGAAGCGGAACCTATTCTCACCATAGTACATATATCTATCACATTTTGCAGCCATCCAACTTCAAACGTAAAAAGATGTTTAATTTCTCCGATAAATTGACGCAGTAACCAAGAATATAAAATCCTGGCAAATACAATTAGGTCTTGAATATAATCAAAAGCTACAAAAACGATTCGGAGACTTAAATTTCGTAAAAATAATGAGCAGTCAGATTTTCAACACAATTGCTTACCTTTGCACTACAAATTCGTCGTATTGATCTAACCGTACTAGGAAATATACTGGAGTCAGACTCCAAGTTTTCTCTTTAATTGCACTCTATCCTCACACATTTTTGTTGTGTAATTGCTCAAACCGTAAAAATCACACTTCACTTATTACACTAGCCACACGAGAATCTACGAATACGTGATAAAATACTAGAAAACTATGGGATTAATTTTTACAATAATTTAAATACGCTTGCACCTATTCTGAAACGTGTTTACAATCGACGTAATCCCTTGATGGTGCACTGCTCACATACTCCATAGCATACACATCAACGCTAGTGTGCGTGTTCAACCATTCATAGAGCATTATATGCCCAACGTTATGGTGAGTCTTGTTGTCAATATTCTCATGGAGGAATAACAAACAAACCCTCTCATTTTGTCTTGGTTATATGCATGCTACCCAGCACAAGTGAAGTGCTGTCATATGATCTACTTCATTTTTGGATGTAGTAGTGAAGAGCGTTAACTTGTATATATATTTTTTCTTGATTAAAATCAGTACGATTAACATTTTTCGTGATGTTATTAAAATAGATACATAGCAATGGCAACTTTTCTGTATTAAATTGGAAGAAAATGATCAGAACCGAATGTTTTGTGTGTTGCTAAGCGATTAACGGTAAGTGAACGAATAAATTGTGAATAACTTGTGTACTCAGTGTTCGGTATTCAGTGCATATTCACCGAATTTCACTGGAGGTCTGCTTATTGAGCTCAAGATAGGTTCCGCTTCCCTACATATTAGATTTTTTTTTCGAAAAAAAAATGAGACACACGAAAAAGCCGCAAAAATTTAATTCAATCACATTTCTTCAAACTGATTGGGAATAAACTACAACAGTACGTTATGATAATTAAAATGTCTACTAATCACCCTAGGAACAGCACTGTTAGCTGGAACCAAAGATGTGAAGAGAAAGTATTGACAGGGCCGTTAGAGTTTGGCAGGCTGTGACATTGAAATTGAATTGAAATCTTTGATTCTCTAACTGCTGTCCACTCCTACGGTCTCATGGTGATAAGAAGATATTTCGACAGTTAAAGAGAAACCAGAGTATGAGAAGATATTTGCATTACCAAAACATTCTAATTAATTACGTACTTCACATAATAAAACATAATAAATTGAACGTGCAACAGTATGTTTAGGTTTCTACTTGATTGATTTATTGGATCTCCTTGAATGTCTGCTCTTTGCCTTTGACACTGAGCAAAAGGTTTTGGCCAATTTTGAGGCTGGCTTTTTACTTTTACCCACTGTTTTATCAATGTCAGCTCGTTATAGAATACTTTAGGTGTTTTAGGAAGTATGGCTGAAGTTCGGTGGGTTGAAGTCTTTTGGTACAAACATAACATTGTTATCTCTGTATCAGTCTAAGACCGTGTTTCTGGAGGAACTCGTCTCGGTAGAGTTGCCAAATCAGAGTACCCGTCTTGGCTTATCAGTCGACACCCACAGATGGCTTGTTGAACTTTAATCTTTTTGGCGAATTTGTCCACCTTCTTCTTCCTTGCCTCCTCATTAACGGCCAACCGTGATTTGGCAACGTAAAACTCCTGCCTCGACAATTGCTCTGTGCTTGCCTTGATGTGAGTCTCGTTGTCCATCACGATGCACCTAGGTTTCGTGAGCCACTCTCGGTACAACTTAATGGCGCGGGTTTTGTTTGTCATTCCAGGTTGGTGCCTTCCTGACCCTGTAGCCATGAAAGCCGGCTCGATGTATAGACTGTTTCAGAAAGTATAAGCACCTTTTCAAAATAACAAAAAAGTCAAATTTTTTTTAAATTTTAATAATTTTATTTGGCAATATTTGGTAAATTTGTATTTGTGTTTTATATGATATTTGACTCGAATTAATCAAAATATTTAATCATAGCCAAGACTCCTAACTTTCCCTCCAACATGACCCATTAGCTTCTGAACAGTGGTACTTTGGCCAATCTTTTTTTAATTTTTGGATGTCGTCCGCTGGTTTTACGAATTTTCGAAGCTTTGCTTTGGTTAGAGCCCAAAAAGTCTCGATTGGCCGTGCCTCCGGGCAGTTCAGCGGATTCATGTCTTTCGGCACGAAACATACATTTTGACTTTTGTACCATTCTACAGTGTCCTTTGCGTAATGACATAACGCCAAATCAGACCAAAACACTACTTGACCTTTGTGCTGCCTGACCATTTGAAATAATCGCTTCCAGAGACATTCCTTAACGTATTTTTGAGTGTTCATCGTCTTCATTGTGATGTACGGACTAGATGTTTTTCCACACTCGCATATTGCCTGCCAAACCATAACCTTCTAACCGAATTTTCCGGTAAAAATTGTCTTCTCCGTTTCGGGGATGACTTCTTCTTCGATTACAGTATAGAATTGTGGTCCGGGAAGCGTTTTGTAATCTAGTTTCACATACGTTTCATCGTCCACTATTATACACCCAGAATTTCTACACAATAACGAATCGTAGAGTTTGCGGGCCCGTGGTTTCACGGACGTGGTATGATTTGGGTTCCTTTTGGATTTTTTCTGCTTCCGGTATGTTTTTAGCCCAAGTCTATCTTTGGCACGCATGACGTTACTCGACGAGGTCCCTAGTTTTTTCGCAACATCCCGAACGGAAGTCACTGGTTTTCGCTTGTAGGCAGCCCTGATCTTTTTATCGATATCCGGACTAACAGGACCGGATTTCCGACCACTTATTGGCAATGTACACTGTTCTCTATAATTCGAATCGCAGATCGTACCACTCCGACGCTTACACCATTTTCCTTGAACAATTTTCTCAAGGAGAGTCCGCCCACAGTGCTTTATTTGTGCACAATACTTTTTCGTTGTTCCGGAGTAAGACCGCGCATTTTGATAGGTAACACAAAACTGAGCACTTTTTTGATACTATTTCATCCAGATATGTGTAAACCAAAGGACGCAGTCAAAACATGTTGAAATATTTCATTATATTCAAAGTGACCGTTAAAATAAGGTGTGCTTATACTTTCTGGAACAGTCGTTATCGTATTTTCGACAAACCAAATCCATCACATCGAAAGGTTCGATTGACACTTGAATACATTCAACACTTTTCTTTCCTTCACCGGATCAGCTGTTTCCGGTTTTGGTCACTACCTGACCGCTGGTGGGTTGCCTGAGTCTCGTAATCCCCTGAGACAGCGTCGAATGATGAAGTCCCAGGTGTTTTCCGAGCCATCTGTGGGACGCAGCCAGATTTTACACGACGGCACACGTATTTTTTTGTGGATCCGCTTTTGATCGGATGTCACCTCAATAAACACTTGAGAAATTGTGTTAAAATTTTAGCATCGTTTACATAACACTCTTAGCTAGTTTCAATCAAAATAAAATTTTACCTATAAGCTTGAAAATTACAAGCTCATCATTGTGACTCATTTTTTTCGAGTGAAGTCTTTACATTTTTTAGAAATCCTTTTTAGAAATTTCAGTTTGTTTCCGTGTACTTTTGTTTTGTTTATAGCCTTTGTTAGGGCACTCCCATAATGTTCGAAGTTACCTTAAATGAATTCGAAGGTAAATTAAGGCACTCATACTCAACCTAATTTGTATGCCACAAATCAGAGCAGAATGTTCGTAGGGAGATCTTCTCACACACTATGTCGAGCAAAACAATACCCTCTCTTCACTTATAACCCGTACAAAAAGACCAATAGAGATCAGTCAAATAAAACTACCACCGAGTGTACATCAAAAACCTCTATCGCATAAAAATAAAGTTTCGAGTACAGTTCATTAGTGTTTCGCTAGTAGTTCGCGCGTTTTTTGTGTAGCACATCCGACGGACACTATACCACAGCGAGTCCACCACGAATCCGGAGCAACCAGCGCCCCAACATTAATGGTCCTTCGAGGATCCGGATTTGTGCGCTTTTAGGCGAAGAAAAGTGATTTTTTGTGCCGAGTGAGTGAGCCGGCTAGTGACAATTGAAACCCGTTTGCAAGCAGCGTTTGTATCGCATTGTGCGACAACGATTTCGGCGTCGATTGTTATATCGGCGAGTACGGATCCGGTAGGCCTGCCGGATTGATTTCTTCGGACCTGTTTTTCGACCACGAGACGTACATCCCACGCACACGGAGCATTTCGGCGTTGTTTAGGCGCATTTTGACATCTTCCTCCTGTACGTGGCAAATCTGGCGTGGCTTGGGTCAGCGAACAATAGATGGTAGCGTGAGTACACCGAGAACAAAGGTACGCACATTTCGGACGAGAAATATAGTTTGCATGCGAGTATCACTATAGTACATAAGGAATTTGTTTGCGATTTAAACGATTTTTGGGCAATTGACTACGCTACGTTTTTTTGGAATTTGATTGGGTTTGCGATTTGGAATAATATATCGACAATAGCATGGCGTCATAACGCGAATTGAGCAAGATTGAGCGGGGCCATCTTGACTCCATGGCAAATATGGAATCTTTTGTTGCACGTTTCAATGCACAGAAGGATCAAGCGAAAATTGCGACACGCATGGAGCACTTGGAAAGGTTGTTCAAGGAGTTCCGGGATAATCATGCTAAACTTGAAGCAAGACAGGAGCATGACTTACAACTGACTGCTGGCGAAGAAGGCAAGGAAGCTGCGCTGAAGAAAGACGTTGAATCTACTAGCAGAAATACTCGGCTGGACTTCGAAAATAAATACTTCGATGTGAAAGACTTTCTAACTTTGCATCGAGTCAATCCGACAGCTGTGGCTTCCTCTTCCTCTCCGCCCTGCCAAACCCCTATTTCCCGAGTTCACCTTCCAGTGTTCAAAATCCCTTCCTTTGACGATAGTGTGAAAGATTGGTTGAGCTTTCGTGATGCTTTCTAAAGCATGATCGGCAAAGATGTTTCGCTTTCACCGATTGATAAATTCAATTATCTTCTCTCGGTGCTCACCAAAGAAGCCAGAACGTTGGTGGAATCAATGGAAGTTACAGCTAACAACTTTGATGTGGCGTGGCAAATGCTTGAACAAAGGTTCGAGAACAAAAAAATCATCACTCGCACGTTAATGGACAGTTTCCTGACCGCTGAGCCAATCAAACGGGAATTGTACGACGCATTAGTTGGTCTCATCGACTCGTACGAACGCAACCTTTTACAGTTGCGGAAAATTGGACTCGACACAGGTGGATGGTCACACCTGTTGGCTCATATTCTCTACACCCGTCTCGATGCTGAAACTCAAAGGCATTGGGAGCGTGCTCATAGTTCTCGTGAAGCACCGAAGTACAAAGACATGTTTAAGTTCCTGCGTGATCACCTTACAACTCTGCAACCTTTTGCATCCTCGAAGCCTCGCTCATCGGAGTATCGCCAGGACCAAGGCCGAACGACGGTTAAACCCAAACTCGGATCAACGCTCACAACAACTACAACGCAGGATCAAGCTTGTCCACACTGTCAAAAAACTTTCCATTCCCCTTTAAAAGTATGACTCCTTCCCAAAGGCTTGAATCAGTCAAAAAAGCTGGTTTGTGTCTAAATTGCTTATCCTCTTCCCATTTGGTACGGGCTTGTTCCAGCTCAGCTTGTCGGGTTTGCGGTCAAAAACACCATACGATGCTGCATTTGCGTGGAACAAGCAACAATTCCACCCAAGAACAAGATCGCCATCAATCGCTCTCAAAACCCGTTGTTCCTCAAAGTCAACCCCCAATCGCAAGATCGAACAATTCCTCCGCTCTGCAATCGTAAACTTTCGCTACCACTCCCGTACCCGAGAAGGCCATAGACTCTTCTGCCTCCACTTCCAAGTCAGTAGCTCTTTCTACTAGCCAATCGACTACCGGAAAAGGTGTTGTTCTCCTGTCAACTGCCGTGGTGAAGATAGCTGACTACAACGGAAACGTCCAGTTTGCTAGAGCTCTTCTGGACTGTTGCTCGGAACGAAACCTGCTTAGTGAACGTTTAGCGCAGAAATTAGATCTACGTCGACAGAATGACCCGCTCTCCCTTCAAGGAGTGGGACCTAGTGCTACTACATCGAAGCAATCTGTGATGGCAATCATACGTTCACGACATTCAGATTTTGCTGTTGACCTCAAATTCCATATCTTGCCGGAGTTTAAGCCTATTGTACCCTCAAGTCGATTATCGACAGCAACCTGGAACATTCCATCGTTTGTTCAGCTCGCCGATCCTCGTTTCTTCGAACCCAATCGCATCGATGTCATTATCGGAGCTGAAGTCTATTATCGTCTACTGCTTGAAGGTTTCATCGATCTCGGACCCGGACTTCCCCACTTGAAGGAAACAGTTTTCGGGTGGACAGTGTCCGGAAAAAGTGAAACAACGGATTCAACTCCCTCTGCCACTGCACTGGTGTGCAGCAATGCTGATTTGGATAAGCAGCTTGCTCGTTTCTGGGAGATTGAGTCGTGCCACTCCAATGAGACCCTATCTGTGGAAGAGCGGAAATACGAGACTCATTTTGCTGCTACCACGACCCGCGATCCAACCGGGAGATTTGTGGTGTCATTGCCGAAGAATCCAGATATGCTCGCCAAACTAGGAGAATCGCGAAGTATCGCCATTCGTCGATTTTTCTCCCTTGAACGGCGCCTTCATGCTAATCCTTCACTCATGGATGCTTACGAAGCGTTTATTCGAGAATATGTTCAGCTGGGACATATGACACCGATCGATACCAGTACCGACGTCGTAAAGTCTGGTGAGAAGACCTATTAAATGCCTCACCACTGCATTGTTCGTCCTGATAGCGTCACGACCAAACTTCGTGTCGTCTTTGATGCTTCGTGTTCCACTGATACGGGTGTCTCATTGAATGACGCCCTGTTGGTGGGCCCTGTTGTGCAAGACGAGTTGTACAGCATCATTCTACGCTTTAGAATACCTCGCTTTGTCATAGTCGCCGATCTGGAGAAAATGTACCGTCAAGTGCTGGTAGATCGCATTGACTGGCTTCTCCAGCGCATCGTATTTCGATCTTCTTCCTCGGACCCACTACAAACCTACGAATTACTGACCGTTACTTACGGTACTGCATCGGCCCCATACCTTGCCACTCGTTGTCTCCAGCAACTCGCCTCTGACGGTGAGTTAACCCATCCCAAAGCAGCTAAGGTTCTTGCGAAGAATTTTTACATTGACGACCTGCTTTGTGGGGTGGCTTCCGAAGAAGAAGGCATTGAATTTTGCCGACAACTGATCGACCTTTTACAATCTGCGGGATTTAAGCTGCACAAATGGGCATCCAATAGCTCAACAATTCTTCGAAACATTCCCGCAGAGCTTCGTGAAGAACGGAATCTCTTGGAACTTGATTCGTCATCCTCACCAGTGAAAACTTTGGGGTTGCTGTGGCAGCCCGTTGATGACGTCTTTCGTTTCAAAATACCTGCTTGGTCTTACGACGCTCCAATAACCAAACGATTGGTGCTTTCTGAGGCAGCACGCTTGTTCGACCCTCTGGGTCTATTGGGACCAATTGTGCTACGGTCAAAACTTTTTATGCAGGAGTTATGGAAATCGAAAGTGCCCTGGGATAATCTTTTGAATGATTCCCAACAACAGTTCTGGAAGGCATTCAGGAGTGACCTTGAGGTGCTCGACTTGTTCTCCGTGCCACGGTGGGCGGCTCCCTGTATTGATCCAGTCAACGTTGAGCTACATGGGTTCAGCGACGCATCCGAAAGCGCATATGCATCTATATCCGCATCATGTCGTCTCGCGGACTCGTCTCAGTACATCTACTTACAGCGAAGTCGAAAGTTGCGCCTAAGGGAACCGAGAAACTTGATCCTACTATTCGCTTACCGCGTCTAGAGCTCTGCGGAGCGCTTCTTTTGAGCCACTTATTCGAAAAGGTAGAAAGCAGTCTACAAATTCAAGCCCGTCCGTTCTTCTGGACTGATTCAACAATAGTCGTCCATTGGTTATCCGCTTCACCATCTCGCTGGAAAAAGTTTGTTGGCAACCGAGTGGCCGAAATTCAGCAAATTACCGCTTCTGGGAGTTGGAGACACGTCCCAGGTATCGAAAACCCAGCAGATGTCATATCCCGTGGTATGCCAGCAGTGGAGCTCGTTGATCATATGCTGTGATGGCAAGGGCCTCAGTGGCTGCAACAATCCAACCGGTTTTGGCCCAATCTTGTTCGAACGTCCGATGACCTCTTCAGCACTGAACAACTCCAGAATAGACCTACAGTTTTGCTTCCTACAGTCGTGCAAAATACCATTTTTGCGTA
>JASCZW010013153.1:0-26419 GCA_034211315.2 Aedes japonicus
TATCACGCAGGGTCAAATATTCGCGATACAATTTGCGAGCCCGGGTTTCAGCCATCACACTCTGTTTATCATTACGGTTCGGTACAGTTTTCACCTTGAACGACTTCATACCTTGTCGGTGCTTGGAAGTATGCACGAAAGTTGGGGACACGAAAGAGTTAGTCTCTTCTGCAGTATTTGCTTCACCTTCACGTCCGTCTGGTGGTTCCTGAGATCCGCTCCCAGCCTTCCTGGCTGTCGTCAAACGTGTATCGAAAAATTAAAGAACGTTATGGACAGTGCTTGCAGGAAAACCAAGCTTTTTTGTTTTCTTACTGACAGATCCGGAGTTTAATTGCGACCGCACACAATTGCTTTTCGCACTTGCTATGTCTTCGACGCCATCTTCGATCTTAAAGCTTGTAGTATCACCGAAAATTGATTTTAAACAAAGAACAGACATACGTTCATCAGTCTGCGAAATATTTCACGCGTTGGTGAAGTATTTCCAGAGGTATACGTATTTAGGGGTGTCCCGATTTTGACGCGAACAAGCCTTAGATCTACTAGTATCAACCCTTGTTTTGAAACGTTTTTCACGATTTCTTGCTTCTTGGGGTATTTCCTAGGAAATTCCGAAAGTTTCTGTTAGGTTTACTATTAACATTCTATTCTAAATTCTTTTTCTAAAAAAATCAATATTCAAAAGCCTTCGCAGAAATGCTCGTTATGATCAATACTAACTATCTGAGTCTTATGGAAATGCACTACAAGTTCTTTCGACATGACGTGTAGGGATCAAAATCAAATGTAGAATTCCGTTCTACAAAAAAACAAACCTACCGTCCAGTCTACGGCGCTTCGGTGGTTGACATTAGAAGTGCTATACGCCAGTACGAACCCACCGGCTATGGCTTCATCTGATGCGGTGAGTAAACGCGCTGTTCCTTTCCGATGTGTGTGCATTAATTTTAGTTCTGGTGCCGTGCTATAAATATTTACCCGTGTTTGAATTTGAGAAAAATTTATTTCTTTTTGGCAAATGACGGACTATTCTTTTCGCGCCCGCTCAGAGACGCGTCGTCGGCCACGCTACGGTTTAAGGCCCAACTTACGGGGAAGCGTTTTTCATAATTTCCTTTTCAACCGGGGATCGCGTTTTACGTCGAGTTCATAGGTGTTTGTATGACGGTCCGGGGAAGGAGAATACACACTCGGACAACTTTTGATTAGAGAGTCATGTCTATTTTGTCAACGCGTGAAACCGCCTTCACGGGACTGGCAGTCTCTCGGTGCGGCCGGCGCGCGCCTTGCGGTTGATGCCATTCTTTCGCCACCTATTCAAAACTGGCGGTCGTGTTTTGTTGACGGTTATGTGCGTACTCCGAGCATCAACCAACGACTGTTCAACTCTCGTTAAATACTTTGTAGTTCTAGAATTATGATTTCCCGCTGCACGTGAGTCGTTTGGTTATATTGGGTCTACTTCCTCTCCTCTGTTTTCTCATATTAGATGGTAAATGGAAGGTGCTATCCGCCCACGATCTATAATTAGTGCTCGTTGGAATAAATTTTCGATTGCACCAGTATTGGCGCTTCTAAATATACGTGATCACTCACTACGGGTGACTCGTTGATGCATTCGGGATGAAGCTACCGACTCTGCCATTCCACCCACACCGAGAAAGTTGAGGTTAGTCTGGGCTATTTTTGTGCAATTAGTTCGGATTTCTGGAAGGGTCTTTTGTATTTCTCATTGGAGGTTTGGAAGGAAATTAACCGACATTCAACATCGTAAATCACCAGGCGCCTTCATTCAATTATGGTGCGAATGACTGCTGTAGCATATTTGAGTTGTTTATTTGAATAAGCGCATAAGTGTCGTTTTCAACGTCAAGACACAACTCAAAACATATTAGAAAGGTTAGATGAGAGATACAATTTCAAATTAGGGTCCAACGCGGTAATTTGTACTGCAACCGCAGTGGACCTCGATTCAGTTTTTTTTCTGTTGATCCTAATGGATTTAGGTGGTTTCTCAAACAAATTTTTCATTTGTGATTTATAACCCCTTTGCATCCCTCCCAGCTCGTGGGACAGGAGTCTCAAGTGTCCAACGTCCTGTCCGAGTGGGGATACGATTACTCTCATCGCCAGTCACCGCTGGCTGCTGCGTTGCACCAATCTCCTCGTAGACATCGCTGGTAGACGATTATGCCAAAAAGAAAAGAGGACCAAAAAAAAAACCTGCGCCCCGAGATGTGTCACTCTAATTTAACCGAAGCTGTTCATTGCAAATGTAATTATAATATCAACTTGCATCGCGTAGATGGTACTATTGCAATTGCTTGCTGATGTGGCGTGGCCTTGCGGTGAACCGACCGCTTCTCTGCTACTCTACATGCAACGGAGTGGAAGCAGATGTTCTCTCCTCGACCGAATCGCAGTCTGCTGAACTGATGTGGCGAATGCATTGTTCAACTTGTTCTAATATATTTCATTTGTGATGAAGTGAAAATGATGACGACAATTTGCTTCGTCTGATACGCGTTTTAATTGCAGCGGCTTGCAGATTGAGGTTTTCGTCGTTGTCTTCTTGTTCATTAACGAGTTTCGGGTAGTATTACACAAGCGAGTAGAAAGTGAAATTTTTGAAGCCCCGTTGTAATTTGCTCTGAATTATGAAAAAATATGAAACAATGAAATGCTAGTGTGTCTTTTCATTTCTCCGGCACTTCAGTATACCCAATTATATTTTTAAATTTAAATACATATAAGTAAACAATCATTGATTTTTTTTTACCATAACAACATTCGCCGTTTTTTGTACAATAATATTTCATTTATGTTTTTCAAAAAAAGGGGGGGGTATCTTCCGGTTCTCTTTTTAGCGTCTTGCTATGAGGTACCGTGCTGCATCAATATTTGGACACTTGAGCTGCTCACATTTTTAATATGCCCCGTGAATAATAATTTCGTAGTATAACGATGAATGCTTCTCGCTGTCATCAAGTAAAGTAACTAAGTCTGAAGTAGGACACGAATTTTGAGCTTAAACTATAACAAAATCCACTGAAATGTAAAAAAAAGTATTGCTTATCAGGTTCATAAATCCGGAAATCTAATCGAATTGAAACAAAATCCGAACACCCTTTAATCGTTATCCGAACAGGCAAAATTATCTCAATTCTCTCATTTTTAAAATCTTTAAAATGTAAAGGGTAAATAATAGATTCAGTTGTCTATATAAAAGGTGTTTCGATTAAAATTTGGTCGACTTAAACTTGATGCATTTCCTTTCATCGTGCATTAAAAAATGTTGCACACCCCTCGTTTTGAAGATGTAGCATCATACCTCTTATACATTAATTGTTATGTTATTTATTCTCCGTGCGAGGAGTAACGGAGTGTTCGCTCATCACCATGAGGCACCAAGAGTGAACATTAATGTTTTTGGCTAGAATGAAAGATATGAAGAGAAAGTTTTGATAGTTCCGCTAGTGTGCGGCAGGTTTGGAAATATAACAGATGTTTTTAGGAAATTGAGCGAAACGGGCATGTATACAGTGGTACTCGAACCAACGACATTTTTTGCCTAACATCCCACTGCGGGGTAGGTTGAAGCACGGACTAAGTCCGCCACTTCAACAGGCAAAAAATGTCCGGATGGAAGACGCTCATGTACCACTGTGGCTTGTATAGTTATTCTAGCGATCTATTGTGTGCACTCTGTTAATTGATGCGCACATGGGAGAGGAACTCTCTCCTTTTTTGGGTTTGTTTTTGATTCGCAACGACTGACGATCACTAACGTTTTTTCTCGTCGCCTCAAACGTAGAGACCTCGGAGAGAAACACCGTGAAGCGGTGCGATACTGGTCCCCACCAGTATAATTAATGGTTACCACCATTTATGGTTTCTTTTTTGCCTGTTGAAGTGGCGGACTTAGTCCGTGCTTCAACCTACCCCGCAGTGGGATGTTAGGCAAAAAATGTCGTTGGTTCGAGTACCACTGTATAAATGCCCTTTTCGCTCAATTTCCTAAAAACATCTATTATATTTCCAAACCTGCCGCACACTAGCGGAACTATCAAAACTTTCTCTTCATATCTTTCATTCTAGCCAAAAACATTAATGTTCACTCTTGGTGCCTCATGGTGATGAGCGAACATCTCCTTCTACATCATCATACCTATTTTTATTTTGAGACTAGCTGATCCCGGTGCGAGCGTTGCTACGCCTGCAACTAAATGCATGAACATTACAAAGAACTGACGCTTTTTTTTAATGAGTTTTTTTTTTGAGTAATAAGGAGTTCAAACTTCTATAAGAACATTCTTCTTACCCAGACAATACACAGTTTGTGGCTTAGTTTCCTGGATAATTCTCAGGATTGGTTTAAATTTGTGTTTGAATTCACCATAGAAAAATTTCTTGCATTCAAAAAACCCCGCATACCATTTTTGATTCCATTTGCTTGATTATTTCTCGAGCTATGCAGAAATTTGGGTTCCATTTGTTTGAGAGCACCCCCTCCCCCCTTCCTCCTCATATGACGGAAGAGTCTCAAATCACCAAAGAAACATTTCCCTCCTTCAAAAACTTCCACATGCGAAATTTGGTTCCATTTCTCTTATTAGTTCTCGAGTTATGCAAGGATTTGCGTTTCATTTGAATAGGTCCCCCCCTTTCAGAAAGGAGAGGGGTCTTAAATCAACATAGAACAATTTTTTGTCTTCAAAAACCATCACATACTAAATTTGGTTCCATTTGCTTGATTAGTTCTCGAGTCATGCAGAATAGTGTATTTCATTTGTATTGGAGCCCATCCCCCCCCCCCGCCCTTTAAGATGGGAAGGGGTCTCAAACCAACATAGAAACATTTTTTGTCTTAAAAAACCACTACATGCTAAATTTCGTTCCGTTTGCTTGATTAGTTCCCGAGTTATGCAGAATATTGTGTTTTATTTGTATGGGAGCCCCCCCCTTTAATGACGGGGAGGGTTCTCAAGCTACCATAAAAACCTTTTTTGCCTTCAAAGCTCACACATGCTAAATTTGGTTTCTTTGGCTTGATTAGTTCTCGAGTTGTGTAGAAATTTGTATTTCATTTGTATGGGAGCCCCCCTTTTCAGTGAAGGGAGGGGTCTCAAAGCATCATAAGATTATTTTCCGGTCCTTCCGCTCGCGAGTTAAATCGTGACAAAGGAAACCCCAACTCATTTTTATTATATAGATTAGCACTTCAGTTATCAAAATGTCGTCAAAGGAAGAGAAGCAACGCATCAAAATTTTGCACGTGCATGGCGAAAATCCAAACTACTCTCACGCCAAGTTGGCGAAATTGTTGAATGTATTCAACTGTTACCATTGAATGCTAAATCAACTGTTACCAACGTATTGAAAGTGTTCGGCGAACGTTTGTCAACAGCCAGGAAAGCTGGATCAGGGGGAAATCGAAAGCCAGAGGCCACAGCGACGACAAAAATTGTTGCCCGCTATTCGAGCGGAACCTCAACCTCTCCGTCCAAGTTGTCGCAAATAAGCTGGGAGTTGCGCCTTCAACCTTGGATAGAGATAAAAAACGAGCTGGGCTGGTGACTTAAAAGAAAGTGGTGACTCCAAATCGCGACGATAAACAAAACTAGTCGGCCAAATCACGATCGAGAAAGTTGTACACGACGATGCTGACGAAGTTTGATTGCGTGATACAGGACGACGAAAGTTACGTCAAGGCAGACTTTAAACAGCTTCCTGGACAGGAATTTTAAACGGCAACCGGACGAGGAAAAGGTGACCGATATTTTCAAGCACATTAAACTGTTAAAGTTCGCGGAGAAATATCTGGTATGGCAGGCCATCTGTACCTGTGGCTTGAAGAGCAACGGTTACCGTGTGACTGGAAACGTCAACCAGAAAATTTATCTGAGCGAGTGTCTACACAAACGTCTACTGGCTTTCTTGAAGCGACACAATTGTTCCGTTCTATTTTGGCCGGATTTGGTATCGCAATTACGGAAAAAAGGCCATGGAGTGGTATGCTGCCAACAATGTTCAAGTAGTGCCCAAGGACAAGAACCCTCCCAACACGCCAGAGCTCCACCTAATCGAACAGAATTGGGCAATCGTCAAGCGGAACCTTAAGAAGACTCAAAAAGCTGCTGTGAGCGAGAAACAGTTGTGGGAAAACTGGCGTTCTGCGGCGAATATAGTGGACAAAGAGACCGTACAAAATCTTATGACAGGTGTTAAACGAAAGATCTGGCAATTCGCATTCGGTAAAAAGGAAGGTTAGCTGAATATTTCTCCTGTATTCTGTATTAACTGAACTTGAAAAAGAAAAAGAATTTGACTTATTAATAGAAACTTTGATCCTTACTTCGCCTCACACACATTACTGTTTGACCAAATTTTGATCGGAACACCCTTTATTAGATGGCACAAATATGGTCGGAGCTTTTTGCAGACGCACTGGACAACTCCTACTCTAGTTTGCGTCCGTTTTTTTTTTTTGACCCATAATTCGCACAAAACGTATCTCTTTTTCTAAGACACGCCTGGTAGTGGCGAAATTTCCCTCTACAATTGAAGCAAACGTTGCTATCTGCCACTCGGTACTCCGCTACTCGTTTTTCCTGGGTTCCATAACTACTGCCTTCCTGTACTACTGATGGTGAGTGAAGACTCCCGCTTTTGCTCTGGTTTGTACTGGAAAGTCCTTCCTTGACGTTTGTCACCATTGGTATTGTCTTCCACGGACTCAAAGTATCCTCCATGTTCTTTGAATTCTTTTCACATAGGTCACCAGTTCGTTAGCTCAGATCTCCAACTACTTGGAGAAATCGTTGGGACCTAGACGGATGCGTGCGACTACTAGGTTGCCTGAAAAGTCCCTTTAATATCAAACACGAAATCATTTTTTTGCCAAATTCGGTTTTATTTCTCAACATACTCTCCTTTTAGGCGAGTCCAGCGATTTTCTAATTTTTATATCCTATCCGAATAGTACTCCTTCGGAAGACCTTCAAAATAGCCATCGGCTTCAGCTATAAGCTCATTATTTGAGTAAAATTGCCTACTGGTGAGCCATCTCTTCAGGTTTGGGAACAAATAGGGGGTCAAGTCTGGCGAATACGGTGGATGGGGAACCAATTGATACCGAATTCCATTCAATTTTGCTAGAGCAATTGAGGATGAATGAGCAGGAGCATTGTCGTGATGATAGAGCACACTTTTGCTCTGCAAATGTGGCCTTCTTACATACTAGATAATAATTTTTAAGTGATTTAGCCCATTAGGCTCTTCAGCTGTGTTTTACTTGTTTTATGTGTTTAATTTGTTTAGTGTGTTATGTGTTTTAATTAATTATTCACATCAGCCCTTGGGGCATTGTTTGATTCAAAATTTGTTAACCTAAATAAACTAAAACTACAACTACAATTTGGAAATCCTAGAGGTGGGGAACCAGATTTCAAATGATCTGGTGATCCGATGTCAGACAGCGTGCCATGTATCGATTGATAGACTCACTAAAGCGATCATCGAGCATTTTTAGATGGTGGACCTCAGATGTTCTTGTTCTCGGAGGGGTGCTCAGGATCATCCTGAGCAACTTATTTTGAACACACTGAAGTTTCAGGTGATCTGTTTTCGCGCAACTCTCCCAGATTGGCATGCCGTACTCGAAGACTGGAAGTATAATTGCTTGTAGACAGCAAGCTTGTTTTTCAGGGATAATGTAGACCTTCTGTTGATCAATGAGTACAGTATCTTCAACAGAACGTTACACTTTGTGACAGTTTTGTCAACCTGTTACCTGAAAATAAGCTTGCTGTCTATTGTAACGCCAAGATAGACAGCTGATTTGGCCCATTACACCGTTGTGTTGTTTAGGCTAATTTTACAATCCTCAGGCGAAACAAGTTTGGGAGAATTGGAGTGTGGGAAGAGGATGACCTGGGGTTTCGCCGCGTTGATACAGATCTTCCATTCGGTGAAGTATTCTGACAGAACATTCAGGCTTCGCTGTAAGCGCTCTTATTACTTTACCATTGTGGACGACTGCGGTATCATCGGCAAACAACGACAGAGATCCATTTTCAGGGAGCGGGGGTATGTCCGAAGTGAATAGGTTGAACAGAAGTGGACCTAGTATACTTCTCTGCGGAACACCGGCGGAGATTTCCTGTGCATCGGAAACTGCACCTTGCAGCAAGACACGGAATGTCCTGTCCGACAAATAATTTTTAATTATCTTCATCAGAAAGATAGGACATTGACCACACGATGTCGATGTCGAGAAGTGCCATGGCAGATGATTTCGAAACAGACTTGTTCCGTCTGAGGATGTTAATGACTCGATTAAGTTGTTGAATTGTCGACCGACCACGTCGGAAGCCAAATTGTTGGTCGAGCAAGATGTTCAGCTCATCCGCAGATGAAAGAAGCCGACGGTAGATCGCTTTCTCAAACAGCTTGGATAATCCTGAGAGAAGGCTGATGGTCCTATAGCTCTTGGAACATGAAGGATCTTTCCCAGGATTCTGGATGGGGATGACTTTGGCTGTCTTCCAACACGAGGGGAAGTAGCTAAGTCACAGGCTTAGGTTGAAAACCATCGCCAGATGGTTATAGAACTGGGGGCTCAATTGGTTGAGCTCCAAGCTCATGATGTTGTCGAAACTTGGGGCCTTCATGTTCTTTGAGGATTTGATATAAGTCAACAATTCGTCAGCTGAGATCTCCAACTCCTCTGTGAAGTCGTTGGGGCTTAGATGGATGTTAGTAATAAGCGCGCTAACGGCAGCTTCATGTGGACTGACGATGTTTTGTCCGAGATTATGGGAGCTGACGAAGTGTTGACTTATCTCAGCGACCTTTTCTGCAGGAGTAATCAATCGATCGTTAGAGCCATTGCTGTCTAGTGGGATCAATGGTGGAATGGGCCGTGGCTTAGTTTTCAATTTTTTTTGTCAAATTCCAGAACGGCTTTGCACAATCTGAGAGAGAGCAGATCTTGTCGGCAAAATTGTTATTCTTAAGGTCCACCATTCTGGCCTTAATCATTTTTGTCACTTGATTACAGTGACGTTTGAGCGTTGGCAAACCAGTTCGCTGGTATTGCCTTCGAATGGCGTTGCGCAATTGAATAAGTTCTTTAGTAGGTCTGTCAATGGGTACAGAGTCACTCACCTGATCAATTACCGGTACATGTTGCTCCCGGGCCTGGGAGATCGCTTGCTCGATGCTCTGCAGCTGCCGTTCGATGTCATCAACCGAATCAAGGTGCATGTCGAAATCGATATTGTCGTCCACGTGTTGTCGGAACCTCTCCCAACTGGCGCGATGGTAGTTCCGTCTGGTGATACGATGCCGGTTGACCGAGGAGCCAACTTCGGCCACCACTGGATAGTGGCCCGAGCTGAGCTCCTGGTGTACGATCGGCTGGCCGATGTTGTTCCCCATGTTGGTGAGGAAGAAGTCGATTGTCGAATGGACCCCGGATCAGCTCAACCGGGTGGGAGTATCCGGGCCCAGGACGGTGTAATGTCCCTCTTCCAGATCTTCCTGTAGAATAATTCCGTTCCGATTCCGCCGGGTGTTCCCCCAGGTTTCGTGTTTCGCATTCATGTCGCCGGCGATGATGAACTGCCCCTGCCTCTGAGTTAGCTTACGCATGTCGTTTCGTAGGGCCGTTGTTGTTCCGTTGTTGGTACTGGCTTGCTTGGGACAATAGGCCGCGAAGATGGTGATTGGGCCGACGGTTGTTTCGATCTCGACTCCGATGGCTTCGATGGACTGCAGCTGAAAGCTCGGAAGCAGATGGCAGTTGATGTTGTAGCGCAGGGCAATCGCAACTCCTCCTCCACTAGAGCCGCTACGATCGAGTCGCACAATCCGGTATCCAGGGATGAATATGCTGATTTCCGGTTTGAGGTGTGTCTCGGTGACGATGGCGATGTCGATGGCCTTCCTGTTAAGGAAGTCACCGAGCTCTACTGTTTTGTTCCGAATGGAACAAGCATTCCAATTTTGGATGTTTATGGTGTGTTTACGGTCCATACTTAGTAATGAACGTCATCGTCACGGATGTGGCGGCTTTGAGCTGTTCCTCCTTGGAGCGGCAGGAACGTAGTTGGCGATAGAGCTCTTGCACGAACTCCACCATTTGCTCCGAGTTGTAGAGCTGTCCATCAACGGGTGGTTGCGTGAAGGTACTGCGACTCGCATTGCCCCAGCCTGGAGGAGTCGGGTTGGGGGCGGTGGCGGCTGCCGCGAAACGATGATGAACGGAAGCTGACGGGCGGTTTGCTTGGCGGTGATTTAATGGGATCGGCGGAAGGATTGGCACCTGATACCGAAGCGACGGGAAATTCTCCTCGTTCATCGGAGGTGGTGGACGGCGTTGAGCAGGCCGAGACTTGGTGGATGACTTCTTGCGGATCGCCAAAAATTCAGCACGTTTGGGGCAGGTTCGATTGCTGCTCTCGTGGTTTGCGCCACAATTTGCGCACTTCAGTACCGCACCTTCTTCCATCGGGGCACAGTCGTTGGTACTGTGGGCTCCGGCACACTTGCCACATCTCGGTTTCATGTGGCAGTTTCGAGTTCCGTGGCCGAAAGCAAGGCAGTTGCCACACTGCGTCACATCGTTTTGTCTTGGACGATACCGGTCCCACTCGACGATAACGTCGAAAAGGGCCCGTGTTTTCAAAAGTTCCGCCATCGTGACGGATCCCTTCTCAAGATGGACCAGATAGAGTTGGTCCCGGTAGTTTCCGTGTTGTTGGCGCCTGATGGGAAAATCTTCTGGGGCTTTAGTGCCGCCGCTTGCCGCTCGGTAATGATTGATTCCGGAGTGAGTTCCGGAAGACCACGCAGGATCACCTTCATAGGCTTGCTTCCGGGTACATCGTGCGTGTAAAATTCATGCTGCTTGGCGACTAGGTGAGCGCCGACAGCACGGTAGTCAGCCTCCGTCGAGCACATTATCTTAATACCATTACTGCACAGCTTGTACAGCGGATGGATTTGGATAGCTGCAAGCTCGGTCCTGAGAGCAGCAATGTCCTAGGATGTGGTGAAAAGCGGGGGAACTTTCACCTTCTTTGGCACCTCCTGGATCGGAAGCACGGCAAATTGATTGCTCGCTAGTAGACGAGCGTTCGGATCCACTGGATTGGCGTCATCGTGGCGCAGCCGCTTGGAGCTGCCCGGTTGCGGTAATGTTTCGGGAGCGGATGTCACCGTTGGTAGATTTTTTCGACCCATTGCCACAGGAATAGGTCGAACGGGAAATGTTTCCGAACTTTGAAGCACTTTTTTCTGCTTTGCCACCACCAAAAGATGAGCAAGCGCAGGCGATAGGTCGCGAACCGAACACGCAATCGCGAGAAAGCGGGCGAGGGGGAAAAACGGGAGAAAAAACTTTTACTGCGAGGGAGCGAAAAACACGACCGATCATGTCGCTTGGTAAAAATGGAATGATGACTGATGCGAGAAATTTGTGAAGGTGTGCCCCTTTTATATCTTTCACTGCTGCATATGAGACCTCCATTGCTCACATTTGAAATCTGTGGTAGGGAAGAACTGTGCATTTAGTAAATTAAGCCTGCAAAACGAATTTATAAGACATCACCTATTATGTGCCCTATTTTCAATAGTTAATAGTTAATCAAGGATAATTTCTGATTTGAATTGATATGCGGGAAAATTTACAATCGATTGGTGTAGACATCTTGAAAATCTATCGAGGATTGATTGAGTTGTTAGCGTTTCATTTGTAACGATAATTCGTGACGGTTGCAATTTTCAAATTTTCATTTGACACCGTAAGACGTCAAAACCCACAATCAGCCCGAGCGTCCTGAATTAGCTTAAAAACTTATTAGAATTGAACCAATAATTCACAGAAGCCGGGTTTTACATTATCTATCTTTAGACGTGGTAATCTAAATTTCGTTTAAATGAAATGCAACTTTTTATAATTCAAAAACTTACTCAATAATAAAAAACGGGGCTATTGGTGTTGTGTTAAGCGTGATTGCCTGTCAGCGCGAATCCAAAAATTAATTCTCCGCAAGGGAATTTAACATATAACTGCTCCAAAAGTTTGGTTTTCATCCGATAGATAATAGATTCAAACTTCGGAAGGGGTGTCGAAATAAAAAATCATTCCTATAGACTGTTCAAGAAATTATAAGCACACCTAATGTTAACGGTCATTTTGGATTGAATGGAATTGTTCAAATAGTTTTGGATGCGTCCTTTTGTTTAAACATTTCTGTACGTCATAGCGTGAACAAGATTAGTTTCTGGTTGACTTTCATAATGCGTGGTCTTATAGACTGTTCCAGAAAGTATAAGCACACTTTCAAAATAACAAAAAAGTCATTTTTTTTTAGAGTTTAAATAATTTTATTTGGCAAATTATATTTGTATTTGTGTTTTATATGATATTTTACTCTCGTTTAATCAAAATATTTAATCATAGCCAAGACTCCTAACTTTTCCTCGAACATGACCGATTAACTTCTACACAGTGGTACTTCCCACCATTTTGACCACTTTTGACCAATCTTTTTTTAAATTTTTGGATGTCATCCGCTGGTTTTATGAATTTTCGAAGCTTTGCTTTGGTTAAAGCCCAAAAAGTCTCGATTGGCCGTGCCTCCGGGCAGTTCGGCGGATTCATGTCTTTCGGCACGAAACATACATTTTGACTTTTGTACCATTCTAAAGTGTCCTTTGCGTAATGACATGACGCCAAATCAGGCCAAAATACAACTTGACTTTCGTGCTGCCTGATCATCGGCAATAATGGCTTCTGGAGACATTCCTTAACGTATTTCTGAGTGTTCTTCGTCTCCGTTGTGATGTACGGACTTGATGTTTTACCACACTCGCATATTGCCTGCCAAACCATAACTTTCTTACCGAATTTTTCGGTAAAAATGGCCTTCTCCGTTTTGGGGATGTCTTTGTCTTCGCTTACAGTATAGAACAGAACACCCAGTATAGAATAGAACACCTAGAATTTCTACACAATAACGAATCGTGGTTTCACGGACGCGGCCTGTTTTGGGTTCCTTTTTGGTTTTTTTTGCTTCCGGTATGTTTTTAGCCCAAGTCTTTCTTTGGCACGCATGACGTTACTCAATAAGGTCTCTAGTTTTTCGCAACATCCCGAACGAAAGTCGCTGGTTTTCGCTTGTAGGCATCCCTGATCTTTTTATCGATATCCGGACTAACAGAACCGGATTTCCGACCACTCTGCTGTGCATCTTCAAACGTTCACTGTTCTCTATATTTTCGAATCGCAGATCGTACCGCTCCGACGCTTATATCCTCTTCCTTGGCCAATTTTCTCAAGGAGAGTCCGCTCACAGTGCACCATTTCTGCACAATACTTTTTCGTTGTTCCGGTGTAAGACCGCGCATGTTGATAGGTAACACAAAACTGAGCACTTTTTTGATGCTATGTCATTCAGAAATGTGCAAACAAAAGGACGCAGCCAAAACATGTTGAAATATTTCATTATATTGAAAATGACCGTTAAAATTAGGGGTGTTTATACTTTCTGGAACAGTCGTTACTCCGGAGCAGAGAAAAAGTCTCGTGTACATATGGTACATTGTGAGTGGAAAAATTTAAAAAGGATTGGACAAAAGTTGTGAAAATGGTAGAGTGCAACTGAAGTTTATGGGTCTTGTTCGAGGAAAAGGAAAAGTCTCGGTTATAATTGAAGATTTTGATTGAAGAAGATTACAATGTTATGTTAAACAACAGTGCTGATATATTTTGTCAAATAAAATAATTGAAATCTTAAAAACAACACATTTTCAAATTTTTGAAAGTTTGTTTATAATAACTGAAACAGTCTAACTTTGTTTACTCCATTGAATGAATACGTAAATTATTCAATAAAGTTAAAAAAAATCGATAGTTTCCAAAACTCAATCACACAGCAGCACTGCTTCGATCCCACTTATGTGGCATGCATTTAGGCGTCCCGTTCGGCAGCCAACCACCGCCGGATTGAGTGGATTTTCACCGGATATGCGCGTGCGCCAAGCTGTCCGCGACGAGTGCTTACACACATCTCGCTGGCCGCCGTGGACCCAGAACGGTGCGTACGAGATTTTCCCGTGTCAGTTTTTCGTAACTCGTCTCTCTTTTCGGAGCTCTCGGAAAAGCCGCGTGTGTGTGGATCGGTGCGGAAAATCGTGCTGCCTAGAGGGACCAACCTTTTTCATCTGATTTTGGCTTAGCTGGTGGTTACTTAATTGGTATGATGGTGGTTTTTCCTCGAATGGAATTTGGTGGAATTCATGAAATGTGTGTGTTCGGTTTTTGAAGACGACTAGTTCTGGAGGTTGAGCATGGAGAATCCGTCTGCGAGGGCTCTCCGTCAATGGCCATCCGTGGGTTGAATTTAATGGTGCGAATCTGTGGCACCGTGTGAAAAGTGAAAAGCGAGACAAAGTAGCACAGTTGGTAGCGAGAAACGAGGGAAAAATGGAATATGAGTTAGTGTGACCGAAAATTAGTTCTTTTCGCGTTTTTCTCACATGAAAAGAAAATGGAATAATAGAAAGAAGTAAAATAAGCGATAGTAGGTTAAAAATATTTTTCCTCTTTGAACCTCCCCCGTCTGTGAAGTAATGGCGCGGGAGTTGGAGAAGATGTGAAGTAAACGAGTGCTGAGTGAATGGGGGAAAATGGATCAGAGAAAAGACGAAAAGAAGAGATCAAGTGTGTGAGTGCTGCTGAGATCTGCCAACTGAGAAGGTGTTTGCTCTGTTGTTCTTAGTATTGGTGAGAATCCTGTTGAAGGAAACCACCCGCTAATCGCGCACGGTAGATGCGTGAAATACGTGTGAAAATCGCACAATTATACACTTTGTAATTTGATATGCACGTCGACAAGTCGCCACATCGCCGTTTTCGTCGGTCGGTCGGTGTCATCGCTATGTTTGTCCGCCAAACTGCATAAGCGAGACCGCACGTACGCAATTTAGGATTACTACAGCAAGTTTCCGCCAACAGCAGCAGCAGCAGTTTCACACATATTTCACGCAAATCAAAGTCGGTGGAAATACGAGAACGCAAAACGTGAAAGTGGAAATTGTGCATAAAATTCTTCAAAAATCTGAGAAAATTTTCCTCTGGGCCACCCACCCATCATCGATCGCGTTAGCTTGGTGATCAGAGAAAACAACGGCTGCTGGGATTAGAAGAGACTGAAGAAACGTCAAGAAAATACATCGCCTACTCTGCTCGTGAAGAATGCAATTTGTTCATCTAATCCTCACACAGTTCGATAGAATTTGTTTACATTTCTGTTAGCTCTCACCGTGCGCTGTATTCTCCGTGGTGTGCGTGTGTGAGGATTATCGTGATTACCTCACTGGTTTTTTTCCCGCTTATCCTATGTTTTTCTTCACATTTGTGCAGCAAGATTTTTGTGAAGGAAATTTAGGGGAATAAACCGGTTAATGGAGTGGAACCTGGAAAAGTGCAACTGAGTGTGAGGGAGAGGGGTTGAAAAGAAAATCAATGTGCAAATTTGAGTGCGCTTGGTGAATGATTAAAAGGATTAGGTGAAGCAGAAAATCATCAAGATAGTCGCGCGGAATTTAAGGTGCGTCGTAAAGTGGTTGCGAAGAAAATAGAATTCATTCCTCCCAATGCCGACTAGACAGAGTGAGCGCGTGAATGTTTTGCAATGGGACTTCTGTTTTTTCTGTGTGTCATAATAAAAATGAATTGGCCTCATTTCGCGGCATCTGAAGCAACAATATTGAATTTAATTGATTGCAACCGTAATGGCGAACAGCAAGGATTTTATTTTATTTTGAATCTTGGTGAAAATGTTAAAATGTTTGGTACAGCGTTGCTTAGCCAGATGTGTTCTAGGAAACGCATAAACCCCACGGCAAGCGGCACTTTATTGCTGCAGCATATGTTACCTTAGATAGGAACGGAATTTTGCTTTTTTTTAAGATTGTTTCTTAGGCTTTGGGTTTGACTGAGGTGATGCCAGCTAAATGGCAGAAAGATGCATTATCTTCTTTTTTTCTGTTTGGGCTTTTCAAGCTAGTTGTTCATCATAATTAGCTTATTGCCTGCTTTTCAACTTAGTGCACTTCCAAAGTTATTTGTTTAGATGTGGGATAAAATGGGATTTCTCATACAGTCAATTCTACATGTTTGGAATGGGATGCATCCTTTACTATTCAAAGTATGTTTCATTTAGTATTTATCCGTACTGAATGGGTGATTTCTCCAAGAAGAAATAACACACATTAAATCGAAGGGTATCATTTGGTTTTTTTTATTAATTATATTTTAATTATTCAGGGAATAATACACGAATAATTGTGCAGATTTTGGGATACATTTTCGAACTTTTCGCTGAATACCACCCATCATTTCTTGCATTGCACTATTGTCCACCTTACCTGACATTTTTACCCAGCATTTTTCGAAATCAGACGGTGTTTTAATTGTCTCTTATTTACGCTTGATAATTGCCCAAAATTTATCGATGATACGAAAATCTGGACAATTTGGTGGATTGATGCTTTTCGAAATAAAATCGACATTATTCTGCTATACCATTCTATGGCGCCAATTATAAAGGTAGAGTTGAGCAACTGAATTTGATCGAATTGGGAACCGAACTCGACTGTTAACTGTAATGTTGAAATTTGTCATTGAAATATTACAGCATGCAAAAGTTCAGGACTTTCATTAATGTGGCTGTCATTTTTAACAGTCGAAGAAAAAGTACTGATGTTTTTCACTCTTGTTTTTTTAATTAAACTAATGTTTTCGCAATGCTGTTCCAAAGTTGCTATTTGAAGTATCTTCCGAAAAATTTATTATTTAATATGAGGAAAAGTGTCAGTATCTATTTCAAAGATGATTCAGAAGACGAGATATTATCTAGTTATCACCAACTAACTTATTACCAGCAATATTTCTTTTAATTTTTGGAGAATTCTTTGAACTTTGGAAGAATTCTCGAAACCTTCTTTATATGTTCATAAACTTCTTGATTTTATACCTCTCTGCTAAACTTCAGGAAAGTTTTCGTACCGATCAAATCTCTCAAACGAGGTGAGATGGAAACCAAGGAATTGTTATCTCTAAATGAGTTTGTGTCCTAGCTCATAGTACGATGCGAACGGTTATGAAGATGGTGTTAACCATATTTTCATATGGTGTCATGAGCAATTGCTTTATCGTTCCGTCTCTTGATATTCCGGGAAGCTCTTTCCTGATCTTCTGCAAAGCTTTTTGCTAAAATTCTGGAAAGTTTCCTCATGAACTTCACTTCTCCGCAGGCACTCCTGATTTTCTTGGAAATTTACATCTAACAAACCAACCTAACCTTTCAAAAACATTTGGTAATTTTTTCTCAGAAATTGCTTACTCTCTAAACTTCTAATAAGACCAATCCTGAACTGCGAGAAAAAATAAATCCAAAACATCAGCAAAGTTATATCCAGTTTTTTCGGCAAAATCTTCTTAAATTTGTTGAAAGTTTTTCCAGAACTTACTTCTGAACTTCGGAGAAGTTTGTTTCTGAATTTATGAGAAATGTTCCCTCTCTTGTAAGTTTTTTCCTGATTGTCGGAGCTTATTCTTTCAAAACTTCGGATACGTCCCACTTGAACTCCGAGGAAAATTGTATTGAAACTTTGAGAAAGCCCATTCCAGAATTTCAAGGAAAATATTCTTTGTTGAAAGTTTTATCGTGAACTTCTAAGAAGTCCTCTTCTGAACTTTGGGAAGAATTAACCTTAACATTGTGGAAGTTTGTGCCTGAACTACTGAGAAATTCTTGCTCAAATTTCTAGGAAGTACCCCCAATGCTTATGGACAGTTTCTTTTGATGCATTGAAGAGGTTTCTTCCTGAAGTTCCAGAAATTCTCATTCTGAAATATTGAAATTTTCTCTTCGAAACTTCGGGCTCTCTAGCAAATCTGGGATGTTTGTTCTGAAACTTCTGGGAAGTCCTTTCCTGTACTTCAGAGATTTTTTTTTCAGGAGTGACTTATGAGAAGTTTCTCCGGTACTTCTGGGAAGTCCTCTTCTGAACTTCAGAGAAGTTCTCTCCTGAACTTCTAAGACGTATCATCCTGAGCTCTGTAGAATTTTGTTACTGAATTTTGTGAACCCCCAATGCTTCTAGAAAGTTTCTTTCTGTGCCTTGAAAAGGTTTCTTCCTGAACTTCAAGAAATTTTCATTCTGAAATTCTGAAATTTTCTCTTCTGATCCCCGGGAAAGCTCTCTAGTACTTCTGGGAAGTTCCAGCAAAACTTTTGGGAAGTTTCTTCCGGAACTTCTGGAAATTCCTTTCCAGAACTTAAGAGAAGTTCGCGCTCAGGAGAGAAGTGTCGTCCTGAGCTTTGTAGAAGTTTGTTCCTGGTTTATTTGCACCGTCAATGCTTCTGGAAAGTATCTTTCTGTGCATTGAAGAATTTCTTCCTGAACTTCAAGAAATTCGGGAGAGCTCTCTAGCACTTCTGGGAAGTTTCAACTAATCTTTTGGGAAGTTTCTTCTGGAACTTCCGGGAAGTCTTTTCCTGAACTTCAGAGAAGTTCTCTCTCTAGAGAAACGTATCGTCCTGAGCTCTGTAGAATTTTGATCCTGATATTGTGAACCCCCAATGCTTCTAGAAAGTTTTTTTCTGTGCCTTGAAAAGGTTTCTTCCTGAGCTTTGAGAAATCTTCATTCTGATATTCAAAAACTGTCTCTCCTATACTCCGGGTAAGCTCTCTAGCACTTCTGGGAAGTTCCAACTAAACTTTTAGGAAGTATCTTCCGAAAATTCTGAGAAGTCCTTTCCTGAACTTTGAAGAAGTTTTTTCTTCAACTTCTATGGCGTAGCGTTCTGAGCTCTGTAGAATTTTTTTCCTGTGAGTTTTTTTTCTGTGCCTTGAAAAGGATTCTTCCTGAACTTCAAGAAATCCTCATTCTGAAATTTTGAAAATTTCTTTTCTCAACTCCGGAATAGCTATCTAGCACTCCAGGGAAGTTCCAACTAAACTTTTGGGAAATTTCTTCCGGAACTTCCTGGAAGTCCTTTCCTGAACTTCAGAGAAGTTCTCTCCTGAACTTCTAAGACGTATCGTCCTGAGTTTTGTTCCTTTATTCCTGCATCATTTGAACCCTCCTTACTTCGTGAAAGTATCTTTCTGTGCATTGAAGAGGTTTCTTTCTGAAATTCAAGTAAACCTCATTTCAAAATGTTCGCTTCTTAACTCTGGGAAAGCTCTTCAGCACTCCTGGGATGGTTCAACTAAACTTTTGAGAAGTTTCTTCTGGAACTTCTGGGAAGTCCTGTCCTAAAATTCAGCGAAGTTTTCTTTAAAGAGAGACATATCGTCCTGAGATTTGTAGAAGTTTGTTCCTGAATTATTTGAATTCCCAATGTTTCTGGAAAGTTTCTATCTGGGCGGTGGAGATGTTTCTCTGTGAACTTTGAGAAATCCTCTTTCCGAAATTCTGAAATTTTCTCTTCTGAACTCCGGAAAAGCTCTCTTGCACATCTGGAAAGTTCTCACTAAAATTTTGGGAAGTTTCTTCTGGAAATCCTGGGAAGTCCTTTCCTGAACTTACGAGAAGTTCTTTCTACTTCTAAGACGTATCGTCTTGAGCTTTGTTTAAGTTTGTTCGTGAATGTTTGAGTAGTAGTATTATTGGTAGTGCCCACCCTGATTAGTTTATTCTTGAGATTTGGAAAAGTTTTTTCCTGAACTTCTGGGATGTTTAATTTCTGGAATGAACCTCTGGAAAGTTTCAAACTTCTAAGGATTACTCTTCCCTAAATTTCTCCCTGAAGCTCTTAGAAGTCCTCTCCTGATTTTTGGGGAAATTTTCTCTTGAACTTCTGAAAGGTATGAACTTGAACTTTGGAGATGTTTGATCCTGAATTTTTAGGAATATTCCTGCTTGAACTATTAATTGTGCTTCCTATACTTCTGAGAAGTTTTTGACTAGCCTTTGGAAAAGTTTTTTTGGATGCGTTCTCTTCCTGAACTTCTAGAAAGTATTCTCCTGAAACTCTGGAAAGTCTGCTTATGAACTTTCTAGGATGTGCCCTGAATTTTGGGAAGTTTATTTCAATGCTTCTAGGAATCAAGGACAAATTTCATAAACCACTTAGCTCGAGGGTAAACTACAAAACCCCTAGTGCAAATGTATTAAAATGATGCATTGTAACAGTTCATCACTTTTACTTTTGTTCTGAGTCTCCGATCGGCCACCGATTGAACTTGAGAGTCAAAGTTAGGATCCCAAAAGTAATAGTATTCCAACGCGAAAATAAAATTTTATTTAAGTTACTCTGACCCAAGGTCCTAATGAATCGAGCTCTTGGTCAGTTTCTTACCACTTTTGTTTAACATAAGTTTCGCTGGCTCCACGCCACAAAAGCCCCGGGTGATGTCCACCCTAATTTTCATAAGTTCCATGTGGCAGTCGACTTGACGGTAATTTGTTATGTTTGTAAAAGGATTGGACATTTTTAGCTAGAAGTAAACTGTTTTTATGTTAATTGACCTTTAGTCTAATGAAACCCGATGAATAACGCGTATCGAAAGAAACTCTTACTCGACAAACTGTGACAGATCAGTCACTAGTTTTCGAGTGGTCCATTGAGTGGATCAACTCGACAAAATTTCGTGGATTTCGACAACTGTAACAGCAAAATAGACCTGTCGTGCAAAGTGGCGGTCGACTTTTCCTCTTCTTCTTCTTCTTCTTCTTCTTTTAGCATTTCAAGCTTATTGCTTTCACAATTAGCTTATGACTTGCTCTTAACTTAGTGTTCCAAATACACTTCCAAAGTTAATAATTGAGAGCTTTCGATGCCAAGTATCACTTTAGCATTAGTACAATTGTGCGGCAAGTTCAATCAAACGCTTCGCCCATGGAGTCGAGAAATTTTCCTTTACCAAAATTTCTAGACCAGACCGGGAATCCAGCATGGTGTTGCTCTGTAACCGCGCCTTTACCGACTGATGTAAGGAAGGACCAAAGTGCTGGTTAACTCGACTTCTATTATTGGCCTCTATGACTTCCTGGCTCTAATGGAAGATAGCTTAGTCGGGCCAGGACTTCAAGGGATCTTCAGGCGATTTATTGAATGCTAACACTATTTTATGCAGACACTCCTCTTTTTGAACTTGTCCATTCATAGTCACTCCAGTGATGGAAACCTTTGTTTTTCTTCCTCAACTGCAAATACCTTGCAAAATAATTGACTAGCCAGTGAATTTATATACAAAGGCAGCAAGATCAGCAGCAAGATATAGGGTGTTCCGATCATAATTTGGTCAAATTCTTTTTCTTTTTCAAGTTCGCTAACAACAGCTTTTTGAGTCTTCTTAAGGTTCCGCTTGACGATGGCCCAATATTGTTCGATTGGGCGGAGCTCTGGCGTGTTGGGAGGGTTCTTGTCCTTAGGCACCATTTGAACATTGTTGGCAGCATACCACTCCATGGCCTTTTTTCCGTAATGGCAAGATGCCAAATCCGGCAAAAATAGAATGGAACAGATGTGTGGCTTCAGGAAAGGCAGTAGACGTTTTTGTAGGCACTCGCTCAGATAAATTTCCTGGTTGACTGTTTCAGTCGCAATGTAAACGTTGCTTTTAAAGCCACAGGTACAGATGGCTTGCCACACCAGATATTTCTTCGCAAACTTTGACAGTTTAATGTGCTTGAAAATATCTGCCACATTTTCCCGGTAGCTGTATAAAATTCCTGTCCAGGAAGTGGTTTATAGTCTGCCTTGACGTAAGTTTCATCGTCCTGTACCACGCAATCAAACTTTGTCAACATCGTCGTGTACAATTTTCTCGATCGTGCTTTGTAAGGGAAGGTCTATTAATTATGTCACGCAGTAAGGGGGGAGGGACGGTTTGGGAAAACGTGGCAATCCATACAAAAAAATGTGAAGGTCCATACAAAAAACGTTACTGGGGGGAGGGGGGGGGGGAGTTTAAAAAGACACTTTTTGCGTGACATAAATAATGGACGTTCCCTAAGTCGACAGTCCAGCTCGTTTTTGGAATTCTATTCACGGTTGAAGGCGCCACTCCCAGTTTCTGTGCGACATCTCTTTTTGTCATCGCTGAGGCCTCCGGCTTTCGATTTCCCCCGATCCAGCTTTCCTGGCTGTCGACAAAGTTCACCAAACACTTTTAATACAGTTGATTTAGCCACATTCAACTATTTCGCCAACTTGGAGTGAGAGTAGCTTGGATTTTCGCCATGCACGTGCAAAATTTTGATGCGTTGCTTATCTTCCACCGACGACACTTTCATAACTGAAGTGCTAATCTCAAAATCAAAATAGAGGCATGATGCTACATGCTCACATCTTCAAAATGAGGGGAGTGCAAACTTTTTTTATGCACGATGGAAGGAAATGCGTCAAGTTTAAGTCGACCAAATTTTGATCAAAACACATTTTTCACAACATTTTTTTCTATCTGGAAAATATTTAAAAAACATATAAGTTTAAGGCCTAATTGACAACCTAGAACATCCTGAATATGAAAAAGTTCAGTGAGAAATAATAAATGCCTTATTAATAGTATAGAGCGTAGTTTTAGAATATGGTACAGATGCATACGTATTATTAATTTTTTGGTCATAAACGTCAAATATTTTTGTATCTTTTTGGGATGTTCTGAGTTATCTTAAATGTACTTGAGTTCAGAATTTCAGATATACAGTTGTAACAGTAGCTTCAAGGGCTTTATAAGATTATGATATGTATTCAAACATATTGAATGAACCTTCTGGAAGGTCAACAGTCATTATTTGATAATTTTGTGATGTTTTAGGTTATCAAAACAGTTTTTTAGTTCAGAATTTTAGATCTACAGTAGTAACTATAGCTTTTTGGGCCATACAAAGTAACGCTACGTATTCAACTATATTCAATGAATATTTTCGAACGTAAAAAAGACATTTTTAGATAAACTGAGATGATCGGGTCATCCAAACTGTCCTTGAGTTCAGAACTTACAGAACATCTTCAGTTGTAGCAGTAGATTTTGGGAGTATATAAAGAAACAATATGTGTTTAACAATAATCAAGCCATAGTGTAGCAGGTCAACAGACATAATGCGACAATCTTTGGATATTCCAGATCGTCAAAACTGTATTTTAGTTCAGAACTTATGATCCACAGTTGTAACAATAGCTTTTTCCACTCTATAATGTTATGATATATATTATGAAGCATATTCAATGACGAGCATTCATTGGAAGACCAACAGACATTATGAGATAATCTTGGGATGTTCGTGCCAAGAAAACTAACTTAACTTTGTATAGCCCATAAAGCTACTGTTACAAGTGTAGCCTTGTTTTTTGAATGACCTAAAACTAACAAGATTATCCTATGATGTCAGTGGACGTTTCTGAATATTCATTGAATAGTTTGAATAGTTATGGTAGATTTGTATAGCCCAAGAGGCTACGGTTACCACTGTATATCTTAAGTTTTGAACTCAAGTCAGTTTTTATTAACTTGAACATCGCAAGATAACGTTATAATGACTGGTGACCAGGGTTGCAATTTCTCTGGGGAGAATCACCCGGGTGCACATTTCTAGCTCTCTTTGGTGAATCTCACTCAGTCTCTACGGAGATTTTTTCCTGACACCACAGTAGAGATTGTTCGACACAGCACGGGAGAGCGAGAGAATTGACAGTTTGCTGCGTGAGCGTTCGTACACTCACTGCAGTGTGAATGACGAAAAGTGAAAGAGCAAAAAAGGGCTACACCACACTAACGCGAGTGAAACCTTGATTCAAACATTAAGAAAACATCCCTGGAAAACGGGAACAAGAAAGTACAGTCCGAAGTTTTTTTTCGCGACTCACGGTTCCTTTTTTGTACTTTTAGAATATCATAGATGAACATTACGAATTATGGACCTCAGATAGCCTAGTCGGTAAAGGCACGGAACTACCAATCCGAAGGAGGCGGGTTCGATTCTCAGTCTAGTCGACTTAAATAAATATAGACTTCCCTGGGCATAATAGTATCATTGTGCTTGCCACACAATATACAAATTCATGCATTGGTGATTGGCTTCCAAAGCTTAATAACTGTGGAAGTGCATCTAGAACATTAAGTTGTGAGAGCAATATGCGCCGAAAATTGATTGTAATTTTGACGAAGAACATTAAGAAATCAGTTACATTGTAAAAATGTTCAAATTCAAGTGTTGCGGTATAAAACTAATAATGAAGATTTTCACCAGGGTGACTCTCCCCGGTGAAATAATTCTGCTCTCTTCGGTGCTCCTCAGAGATCACTCACACGCTCCGGCCTGTTGTGTGGTGAGGGTGCAAACGGCAGACACTTTGGTGTCACTCAACTTGTAATGTCTAGCAGAGAGTGGAAACAAAACAAAAATCTCTCGGGTGAGTTTGCGTTTGCGAATGTGCGGAGTACCTTTTCACTAAGCACCCTGCTATCACCGACGAGAATTGCATCCCTGCTGGTGACCTTACCAGTCTAAGGCTGAAAGACACCTATAGTAAGACATAAGAAGACTACTTTAAATATAAACATGTTAGGCTGAACCACGGTATAGATTCCGTTTAAATCATATAAATTCAGAAAGAAAAAAAAACACGAATTTCACATTTCAAGAACATTTGAAAAATAAGCAGTACTGTACACTTGCTAAAACTATGATACAAGTCGAGAACTGATATGTAGCGTAACGGGATGTAATGTCAGCCTAGCTCTTTTATTCAGCCTATGTACCAAATATGTCATAAATTCATCGAAAATAGACAAAATCATAATGGCATCATAATGAGCAGTTGAGAATTTTTCGTCAATTGACAGTTGAGTATCGATTTTCTTATCATTTCAGTCACCATGGCTGCACAAAATCATACCGAACTTCAAATGAGCTAACGGGTGTTCAATAAAAAATGAGAATTTTTTTCAGTCATATAGTAAAAAAAACGAATTCAGTATTTTTTATTGAAAACATAATATTTATGCTTAAAAAAACGGTTATGAATATTGGAGAAGGAGCCCTGGTCAGCCGTACGACGCCACTTAGTCACCATGTTCTCACAAGAGTGCTGGACTGCTTCGTATCCTTGGCCCTCCAATTATTTTTTACACTAGGGCACTGAGGGAGCCGAAAAAATCCTCAATGGGACGCTACTGGGGCAACTTGGTTGGGTTCCTTTCTTTCGGCACGTACGATATCTTTTTCTGCTCAAGATACTCCAGCGTCTTCTTGGCGTAATGAGAAGACGCCTTGTCCGGTCAGAAGACGTACTCCCCATCCGCATGATGCTCCTTTAAGAACGGCAGAAGAATTTCCTCAAGACACTCCTCCTGATACACTTGTTGATTGATGGCCAGACCGCTCGTCTTGAATCACGGCTTTGAAATCCCTCTGTCCGATATGGCCATGTACAGCATAACTTTTTTTCAAAGTTATGCCTAAACTGAAATTTTATTTCGGGGGTGGCCGACTTATTGCTGGAATAGTAGCTGTCATTTCCTGGAATGTGGGTGTTCGAAAGTGGAAAGCAAGTTTTGTCGTCCAGCACGAACGACTTCCGGCGGTAGTTCTTTGTCATCCACCGGCACTGCGATTTCACGATCGCTATCTGCTCATCCGTGTGTTCGGGGGATCCCGACAGATGATGTCCTCCTTCTTGAGGGTTCGGTGAATCTAGGTATGGGAGTAATGATATTTTCGGCCGGCGTCACGCAAACTCGTGCCGGCATTGTTGTCGAACAGCCTTTTCAACGCTTCCTATTTCTTCTTCCTCATTATCTTCGCCGGACGGCCGCTACCGGCCTTCCGCTCCACGCTCAGGTATGCCAAGATCCGGTAAACCGTACTCACGGACACGTTTTCGTATCGAAAAAAGTCTACCGTAAACTTTTTTCCACGATGACCCTGCGTTTCGTAAAACCGTACATCATGGTCGCGGTCTTCAATTGAACTGCACCCATTTCTACACGGCCATCCGTTTCAACTCACTTTTGAGTCGTTTTTGACTCACTTTCGTCAAAAGTGGAGTCTCTCATATTTGAATAAATGTTACTGGCATTGACCAATCGACAAATCAGAAACATCGACTCAAATCAGATGGATGTATTTGATTTGTCGAATTGTCAATGCCAGAAACATTTATTCAAATTTGAGTGACTCCACTATTGATGAAAGTGAGTCAAACACGACTCAAAACTGAGTTGAAACGGCTAGCCGTGTAGAAGTCAGAGAGCAATTCTCTTGGAGAGAAAAAAATTACAGTCTTTACTTTAATTACAGAAAGGTATTGAAATCATTCTCATTTTTTAATGAACACCCGTTAAATTCCACAATATTGAGTCGATATGTTTACTAAGGAGTGTA
>JASCZW010013154.1:0-26435 GCA_034211315.2 Aedes japonicus
CCAGCGTGAGTTTGGTGCCCTTGCGCATTTCTCGAATCCTCTTCAGAACTGAAATTTGTAAAGAAAAATCTTACAAAGCAGTACCACGCGGAATCACACCCATTAGAGCGTACAAAGATGTTAATGCTGCTCTCCAATCAAATGAAGCAGCGTAGATTTTGCTTACCTTTCATATATTTTCTTAAACCGGATCTCAATGGAGACGAAGCTGTGTTCTCATTACAATCAAAACCAAAATGAAGCCGAAAATGCTGATAACATGGCCATCGGTCCGCTGCCATTGAAAGTAAGCGTAATGAGATTTGCTGCCCGGTGAGAGTGAACCCGGTAAGGGTGAATGAGTTACTGAATTAAATTTAACGACCGCTGCTTCATCTCCAATTTGCTGCAAATCCTGCGAAGAAGCGAGCAAGCAATCATTTTAACGTTGTTTGTTTATGAGTTGATGTGGGACGTTTTCAGCGAGCGAAAAAAATATAGCTAGAGATATTATTGCCTTAGGGAAATGTCCCGGCAGTAAAAGCATTTCAAGGATGTTATATCAACGCTATGAGCTGTCCATGATGTGCGTAATGAGTTTTTTGAAGTTGTTAGCAGGACATGTTCCATCAATCCAACACACTTAAAAAATGCTACACCCAAAAATTTATGTGGTCAATTAAAAGTAAACTCAATATGATGTGAAATAATGTCTTGTTAGGCAATATCACACCAAGAGTTTAAGATAAGGTCATTCGGATTTAATGTTTTTGGTGGCTACATTAAAATTTCACCACTGTCCACTGAATTGAAGTTTTTTATGACATTTAATAGTGTGGAATCGATTTTTAGTTCACAATATAATTCCAGATGCCTACAAGTTGATGATAAGAGAAATCGATGAGCTGCTTTTTTTTTCAAGGAGATTCTCTAAAATAATGCATCAATTAGACAGTGTACTGTAAAATTACTGTAAATTAAAAATCTACGCAAATATGTGTTGTGACCAAAATACTCGTCATGGTATGTGAAATTTAGAGCCTTACCTCAAACACCGTAAATCAAATACTTTTTAAATCATAAAAAAAATACGTATCACTGTTGGTGTCAAGAATCAAAATCTATTTCAAACCGAATAGTTGCTCTCATATTGTAGATTCCAATGATTTCAACCAGTTTGCCACAAAACCATCGAAAAAATCAAATTGAAGGCTGCCCCGAGAAAAGAAAAAAAAAAATCACCGAGAGAAGCAGTCAGAACAGAAAGATGGACCTCTTTAATTTAGAAAATTGAATCCACTTCATCCAAGGTGACAGAAAGGGTGCGAAAACCCCTTTCAAATAACCTCACTTCATTAGCACACCATTCGCCCGTAATGACGTCGCTTTATTAAGATTTTAATATTCTTTATTGCCATCCGTTCCTTCGCACGGATGTCCTTCTTCACCGATTCAGTGTCACTAAGGATGTCATTTGGCACCTCCTTTTCAAAAGGATGTGGAAAAAGGGGAAAACACATTTCCATTACCGACAGTTTTCCTGCCTGAAAGTGAAGGTACCATCAAAGAATCGAATTCCGCAAACCATCGGGTTTTTTTTCTACGATGTTTAAGGCGAAACATGCCATCGACTTAAAGAGGAATCGATCGGAAGCAGTCCCAGAAATTTAAGGAAAAAAGATTTACCCCAGCCAAGCTCACACTTCAAAGCATAGTGAAATTTGAATCCCTAAGAAAGTAATAAAAAAAAACACCAGCGAAAACAATTGCGTAAAGACATCGCGTTTTTTTCTCAGTTTACAACTCAGATAAAGTTGAAAAAAAAGTCAAGCAAGCTTCTGTGAAACTTCGCACTTTCGCTATGCTAAATGGTTTCTTCGGACTGGGCAGTTAATGCACGTTAGGAGATTATCCCGACGTCGAAGACAAAATAAAATGCTGCACTTAGGATACTGATGATATTTCGCAAATTTCGTGAACTTTGATTCAAACTGTTCTTGGTGGAATGTATGCAAAATAGTTGGAAAAACTTTCGAAGCTTTTCGATTGCGAACAGATGCCAGATTCGAAACTTCTTCTGCCTTGGTCTCCTTGACCGTCAGGTGCAACAATGATCGGTGCTTCTAGAGCGCCGGACTGCCGAAGCAGGCTTTGTTTTTCACTACTACACGCGGAGTTGTCAAAAGTAAAAAAAATCGAAAACTTTTTCAAACAAACGTATCTGATTTTGTAAACAAAGAAGGGATGAATGATTTAAAAGTTGAATTCTTGAAACTCTCAAGGGTCAGCCACAATTGATACGTTGCGGATGCGTTGACGTAAATTTGACAGAAAATCTATGGGAAAACTGTCACATTCACGCAAACGCGTCCGCAACGTATCAATTGTGGGCCAGTCATTAGCGCTTTCATGCAAACTATGTCCACCTACACAAGGAAAACCATTTCTCCAACAACATGCAAAAATACGTAGTTATACCAGCCAAAATGGGGATCGTTGCAAAAAAAATTTTGATTTGAATATGGACCAATAAAACGGATGAACTGATTCAACAAAACCATTGAGTTGAAATAATGCTTTTTGGCACACCCTTGCTTTAGTTGCGCACCCTAAATACGTATATCTCTGGAAATACTTCGTCAACGCGTGAAATATTTCGCTGATAAACGTATGTCTGTTCGTTGCGTAAAATCAATATTTGGTGATACCACAGAGAACAGACATCCAAGCTGGAGTGCCCTCCGTGTGTAATTTCATGGCATGTAACATTTTGAAATTACAGCTTATTTTCGTTAGTTTTGGGGAATCGTATGTTGATGGCGCCACCTGCGAGTTTGATGGTGTTGTTAGGTTGTTGAAACCTAGACTAGGCAGCTGGCGATATAGCGGAAAGCTGATGCCATCCCTCGGTCTTCACAGCAAGTGGGACCACCAGAACGAAGAAGAAGAAGAGGCTAGGCGGCCCCGGTGTTCCAACAGTTTGCTTTAAAAATTTACCCAATAAATTGAGAAAAAATGTTCGAGCCTGGATTTCTGTTCTCTTTGGTGATATTACAAGCTTTTAGATCAAAGGCGGCGTCGAAAGAAGAGCATGAGCGAAAAGCATTTGTATGCGGACGCAATGAAAATCCTGATCTGTCACTAAGAAAACTTGGTCACTAAGAAAAAGCTTGGTTTTCCTGCAAGCACTGCCCATAGCGTTAAATCTTTCGATACACGTTTGACAACAGCCAAGAAGGCTGGGAGCGGAACGTAGGGGGAACGAAAAACGTATCTCAGGAATCACCAGAAGGACGCGAAGATGAAGCAAGTACTGCAGAAGAGACCAGATCTTTCGGTACGTACTGTGGCTAGAAAAATATAAAATGTCCCCAACTTTCGTGCATACTTCCAAGCACCGGCAAGGTATGAAGTCGTTTAAGGTGAAAACTGTACCGAACCGTAATAATAAACAGAATGTGACGTTTAAACCCCGGGCTCGCAAGTTGTATCTCGAATATTTGACGAAGTTTTCCTGTGTGATAATGGACTAGGAAACTTATGTACTGGAAGATTTTAAGTAGCTCCTCGGAATGTCTTATTATACTGTCACGCAACGGAACGGCAAGGAGAAGCCTTTCAGCACGAAGAAAAAAGTCAAGCATCCTAAAAAATATTTGGTTCGGCAGGCAATATGCAGTTGTGGTCGAGCAAGCCAAAACGTCATCACTACCGGAACGGTAAACCAGTAAACATACCGTGAATGGTAACAATCGCTTCTTTAGGCATTCTAAAGAAGCGATTGTTACCATTCCTACGCTGCCATGACGCTTCCTTGCTATTCTGGCCTGATTTGGCATCTTGTCACTACGCCAAAGATGTTTTGGAATAGTATAAAGCGAATCGAGTCCATGTTGCGGTGAATCCACCTAACTACCCGGAGTTGCGACCTATCGAGCGGTATGGGGCTCTCGTGAAAAGAGAACTCTCTCAATATAAACAACAAGCTACAACTATAGAAAAATGTCGTGAATCTTGGACAAAAGCAGCTAAGCTGCGTCAAAGCAGAAGCACTGATGCCTGGAGTAAACTCAAAAGTTCATAGTTTTTTCATGCAGCCTAATTAAGTAACTGTTGTTAGTTTTAAGATGGCTAATATCCTGAATTGAACAGCAAATTTGTTGTACTCCAAATTTAATCTGTCCAAATTTTGTCGCGAACAAGCCTTAGTTGTTTTAAAAATCCGTTTTGTTGTTTTAAACCAACGATTTTGATTTGAACATTTGACCAGACAGGTTGGTTGTTTCTACCTAGAGATATTACAATATAACACAAGTTATGGTTGTTCTCTACTCATTTTGTTGTTGTTCTCACTTTGAAAAGGGTTAATTATTCCCAAAACACAGGTTGCATTGACTCAGGGAAATAAATATTTTTTTAGATTGATTCAACCAAAGCAGCACTTACATCAAACTGATATTTTGATTGGAGAAAAAACAGCTAAAAATTACGTTTCGAACAACCTATTTTTTGTTTTCTTTTTTTTTCATTTTCCGTCATCCGGTCTCGCTGCATGCCCTGACGCTTCTACTCAACAATAAGTGAAAATTAAATATTCTAATTTTGAAAAAGCTGAAAATAGTAGAAAGGCTTCCATTATGATTGGATAATCCTTCATGGAGATATAACCAAAACAATTCCCAAGTTACCACAAGCATTAAGTTATTTATTATAGTAGTAGTTATAGTTATAGTTATAGTAGTTATAGTAGTTATAGTAGTTATAGTATTGCACTTATTCAACCCAAAATCAACATCGGTAATGCGAGATCGTATCAATACAACAGTTGTCAAGTAATGAAGCGTTAGAGTAGCTTAAAAATGTAGTGATGCATTAACAATGCAATAATGCTACTTTAGCTATGTCTTATGGCATTACAAAAGATATAGCATTAGATCGATCTTAGTGGGGCCCTTTTCAGCTTCAATCCAACTTCAATGATGCACTAGATGTAATGCATATGCCCTATATATGCATGCTATTATAGGCTCGTGGTTACTTGGGTACCTGAGAGCACATAATTGTGAGATGAAAATATACTCGTTGCAGTTCAAAACCGAACAAGACCACTCACCCCAATCGATGCCTCTTGTATTCTATTGTTCCGCATCTGGTGCGTTGTATAGCACATACAGTGGACTAGTCACACAATGCGACTCTATAGAATTAGAGGAGCATCGATTGGCTCAAGTGGTCTGGTTTTGAACTGCAACGAGTGTATTCGAAAATTACACAAAGTCTCAATTTACTATTTTCAACAAACATGTACTTATTAAGAATCTTGAATCCATTTCGATAATCAAAATTGACGCTCAGGATTGTCTAATAATTCATTCTATGGACTGATTATATGAAATCTCTAATATTTATGTAATTTCCCCTTTTATATAAGTAACATAAACGGGTCGCTAAGCACTATTGATGGCAATATTTTAATCACATCGATGAACAATGCTTTCAGGATTGTCAAATAGTTTATTTTATAAATTGAAAATATGACATATCGAATATTCCTGGATCTTCTGATGAAAACATGTTTCCAGTACCATATTGGCCACATTTGAGTTCATAATTCTGGTAAAGTGTAAGAAGGGTTCAGTCTCACCTTATTTTAGATTTCAAAAAGTTTATCAATTTTGAAATGAAAACTTGAACCGCAATGGTAATTCTCTTTAAGATCATGGTTGTCACCTTGTCCTAGGTGAGAGGGCTAATCTTATGCAAAAGGCCATCATGCGAAACCAAAAACATAATCAGCTATGCTAGTATCACACTTTGCTTTCTTGAAATTGTCACGTCGTAGTACGTTTATTTAAAGGCACTGAAAGAGGCATGATACTAGTGGGTTTAGCTGCAATTCACTTTTAGACGATGCTAGGAACAATCTACAATTACCTGATATCAAATAATTTAGGAAACGTCAAAAAGTGCACTTTTCATTTGTTTGACCATTCTTTCATGGTTGTTTATTCTCTAATTGTCATTGATTTTACAACAAATATACCTACACAATTGGTATCATTAATAATCTTTTTGTTCGCTTCATTATCGAAGGGGGTGAGTGTTTTGATCATGATTGTGATTAACTAATAATATGCCCTGCTGTTTGAGGTACAGAAAATTCAAAAATATCTTTTAATCAAAATGTGACAGTATATAACAGTCGTGACCAAAGCACTAATTCTAACAACATATTACTAAGCTAGGGTCATCGAAAAGTGTAACTTAGGACACATGCTGACAAAAAAATTAGAGGCTAAGGTTTTATGAAAAGAGTTGGACGTAGAGGTACCGCTTAGGGAAGTTAGTAGTCTTGAGGCTATAAAACAATTTTTCTCTATATCGGTTAGCTTTGCTTTGATAATCTGTTAAAGTAAAGTCATCCATGTCGTGGGTATATTTTTTTGCTTTGTCAACGGTGAGAGGGCTTATCTAATACTATAAACATGCATGTGAGACCAAGAATTTGAGCAGTAGTGAAAGTATCACACATTCTAGTCATTTGTTCACTGCCACGTCGTAGAGCGTTTATATAAAGGCACTAACATCAGGTGTGGTACTGGCCTGTTATGCCGCAGTTCATTCTTAGACTTCTTACTTTGAATCCAAGGGAAACAGCTAAAAGTACATTTTTCATTTTTGTGGCAACTTATGTTGTTTTTCATCCATTTGTTTTATAGAATGAATAACCAAAATACCTAGGTTGCTTATGGTATAATAACTGAATGTAATTACACCATTTTTGAAAGAAGTGAATGTTATGATGAGGGTGACTGACTGTTCGAAATGAAGCAAATAGTCACAGAAAAGTTTAACTGAAGACTGATGATGACAAGCATGTATATCCGAGATAGGACGTGTAGGGCCCGCTTTGGACATGCCATTAGAAGCAGTAGAATAAACCTATCCATTGGACTATTTAAATCAGTAGCAATGTTAGGTGAGTGATATACAATAGCATCCGGTCGTTGTTTTCGTATTACCTCCTTGTTTGTAATGTTCGAAGACGGCAAATCGGATGTAATCGGTTGTAATGCGAGGCGATGAGATTGTATCCTTCGTACCACACTCTAAATTGGTTGATCCGCTCTTTTAGAATTTCAAACTAGTTCCCATGTGAAATATATTTAAATTTGGGATAGCAGCTAGATCCCAAGCTGTAGAGTAGGCTGTAATTTAGGGTTTAGCCAACAAATGTAGCCAGGTCGATACTCCAATAACTACTTTGAGCAGCATCTTGAAGCACAAATGAATAATTTTCTGAACCTACTTCTACAACTTCTCGGTTTTTTTTCTAAGTAGATTTTGTTTGCCTTAAAAGTTTAGACAGTTGAACTTTAACAAAATTGTGGGCTACCATTTTTCCAACTTATTTAGCACAAAAGTACAATACAAATTCATCAACCTGTTGAATAAGCGTTACCAGATTGCAACGATCTGTTGAAATCCAGTTACTTTCCTCTAATTCTTTTCAGATCTTTTCGGTTTGAACAACGATCGCATTCGCGACGATTATAAAGTTTTGACCTAGTTTCTGTATTGCACAATATTTTATCCATCTGTAGGTTTGAGTCAGTATCGAACGAATTTTTTTTTCAGTGCATGAATAATCAATTCAATGTTGTTGCGGATGGTACAAACGCAAATGTTATGCGAACCAGAACTTCCAATGATGTGGCCGTAAAGCTCAATTAAAAGTAAACCTGGAATCACGGTTTAATACACCACCGCGTCCCCTGGTGGTTGGGACAAAAAACGTTTGACAAGCATTTGTTGATGTTTCATTGACGAAGAAATTGGTGGAAAGTTTTTCTCGATTGATCGGCGTATGTTGAAATTACGGATCATGGAATTCTGCGTGGTCTGCCTACAAAATAGCAGAAGGATACAAGGATACTCTGCGTGTGGATAGAGCACAGTTCATCTATCATAAAAGTGGCACGAGGGACAAAGAGCTGAGAAGAAAGGTGTTAAGGTACGTGAAAGGCAACCCAGGTGCCTCCATACGTGATTTGGCGAAGAAATACGATTTCACCTTTTGCATCGTGCGTAACATCCTTTAAGAGAAGGATATAAGGCTTTTTGTGCCAGTAAACATCTGAATCGCTCCCTAAAACAAAATTTAGTGGCCAAAAAGCGAGCGCGATTACTAAACGAACGAGTTTTGACGAAATTTGATGGCTGTATTTTAATGAATGACGGAACTTATGTCAAAATGGATTATAAAAGTTTGCTCGGAAACTTATGATTTGTTAAAAAATCTGCATTTGTGGCCTCAAAACCAAGGTTTTCATTACATCTTACACAATGACGTTGAAGCTTTACATTAAAGAGTGTCTGAAGCAGCGGATTTTACCCTTCATTCGGCAACACAAGGCCAACGTTATGTTTTGGCTGGATCTAACCAGCTGTCACTACTCTAAGGGGGTACTAGAATTGCCCTGAGTTCACACGCATCAAAAAACATTGGGCAATTGTCATGCGAAAACATCGAGGATGCGGTGTTGTCGTTTACCATTGTTCTTGACAGAACCAAAATCATTTACGTTACGTAATCCTTCTTAAATTTTCACATACAGGGTGTCTCACAATAGGTGTCACTAAAACAAAATGGGATTACAGTAAAACAAATCAACCAAATCATAGCATTTGTTTTTCATTTGAAAGATACATGGTATAGAAATAAACCATACTAACTCAATTCGAATCTCTCGCCCTTTTCCTTGATAACTTTGAGCAAACGCTTTGTAACCCCATCGCAGCTAGCACGCACGATTTCCTTAGAAATTTGGTCCCGAAATCAACCAAATGTTTCTTGAACCCAAAAAAAGTAGTCAAGTGGGTTAAGATCCGGTGAATATGCAGGCCATTCTTCGCTTGTGATGAAATCGGGAATATTTTTTGCGCCCACGCTTGTGTCTTCATTGACTTGTGCGCTGGAGCTGAATCCTGTTGGAAACAATATGGTGTATTCCCAAACAGAGTTGTAGCATATGGAAGCAAATGGTTCTTCAAAACCTGCTCGATGTAATATTCACTGTTGATTTTTACGTTAGGTTCTATGAAAAGAAAAGGAAGTTTTCCTTTTCGTGAAACGGCGCCCCATACCATGATTTTTGATACATTCTGATAGCGTTCTACAGCTAGTTTATCTCTCGGAATATTGTCAAGACTTTTGCCATACACACGATCGTTTTGTTGATTATGCCTGTCGCGAAGGAGAAACCAAAAGATTGCTGCTTCTTTGGACCCTGGCTTGCTTTTGACGCCCCGTCAACCCGTGAACCCGTTGTTTCTTGTACGGCTTGCATTCCAGATCATGTTTGAGGAGTCTGTTCATTGAAGGAAGGGACATTTGAAATTTTTTGCCCATTTTGCGGCCAGATACGGCCGGATTACGTCTTATTCACTCCCTTACACATTTGACCTTTTTCTTCGTTCTGGCAGTTCGTCTGGCACTTCCTTTGTGTTGAATATGGACATTTATAGTTTCCTTTTACCGTTTTAAGGTACGAAAATCAAAACGCTTACTCACTTCGAACTGCTTAAGGTTATTGAATATCTGACACGGTCTAAGCTTTTGCAAATGTAATTTTAAAACTTGCTCCCGTATGGCTTCCACGGTAGCTGATAAATGCAATCAAACGGAATCACTTATTTATCTTCAGCAATAAGCTGTCAAAAGAATACACTCAAAACGGATGTAATCAATTCCGCTGTTAAAATTACCCAGCTGAAATAAACCAAGACTGAAAAAGGTGACACCTATTGTGAGACACACTGTATTTCTTCGGAGGTAAGCTGAACCTTTTAACTTCCTTGTAGAAACTGGTAAAACGTTAATTCCAGCCATTCCGGCGAAAATCACGAGTAAGTTTCGAATAATTGAGTATAAAAATCTCAAAAACGGTAATGTACTTAGGATGTTAATTCTATTCGGAATTTTTGGTTAAAAATCCTGGGCCTATAATTTGCCATCGAACACATGCGTTGATTTGGAAATAAACCCTCTTGTAAAATGGCGCTGTTATTGAATTGGCTCCGTGATCATCTATCTATTTAAATCGACAAGATAATCCAGCATGGCTTGATAGTGTTTTTGAGAAGTGCCAAACTTTTCAAGTGAGTGTTACTATTGTTGGCAGCTCCTTTTTTCTTCGGCTTCCATTTGAACTGGGTGTGAAGAACAAATTGATCTACTTTAGGCAATGAAGGCAGCACTTCTTTCAAGTGCAGGTGGTTTATTAGAAGAAAAATATGGATTAACGGGAAAGTTACCAAATTTAAGAATAATAACCAAGTTATCATATGAAAATTTTCAGTGAAGTTCATTTATGGAAGAATACATATAGAATTAAAATTTTGAAAATCGGTTGCCGAAGATAGTCAATATTGCAGCCGCAAACATTTCTACTACTTCCGCTTGTAGAGTTCTTCATAGTATTCGACCTTAATCTTTCTCAAAAGAAAACCTCGCCTGTTATCTCAGAACAGTAGAGTTCGAGAAAGTATGGTAGGGTAAAGTGACAATTTTCGAACAGGCTATAATTGTGGCAAATGCGGATCAGTTTATACATTTTCCAAAAGATATTCAACAATTGGCACGTTTTAGCCTGTTCAACATGTGGCAATTTACCTTATGCTACCCTAACCTCTTAAACAATCTATCTACAATGTTTGCGAAATGGATAGATACCAAAACACCACTGCTATTGCCTAAGCTCTCTGATGGAAATTCAATTCAGCTAGCACCTACCTTCAATTTATGGAGCACCCAGTACTTCAAGGAACGATTAACTTTTTCCCTTTTCTGGAAAATCAAATTTACTGCCATAATAAACATTTCGTAAATAAATTGTGAAAACCGAATTAAACCAACGAGACCGTCCTTCCAGGATCCTTTATTCCATCCATCTGTTAACCAATCATTCATGCATACTTTATGCTGTCATCCCTTACCTTTTATACCTGTGCTCATACCAAGTGCACACGCAAATACTTTCACTATTCCTTTTTCGTCTGCCAGGCTTTCGAAAAAAAGCTGCTCTGGGTATGCTTTCACGAATATTAAACTGTGGTTAAAGGTTGACAAAATTTCCAAACGCCAAAGAATCGAATCGCGTTTCTTCGATTCAGGTACGGTCATATGCTCGCACGATAATGAGCTCGTTGTTCACGCTATGAGTGTTCACTTCAGAACCCATCTCAAATGCTGCCAGCCTGATTAAATTCCACCGAATCACGGCGTCGTCGTCGTCGTCGTCACAACTTCCGCGGATGAGGTGGGTGGGTTGAGCTTTCCGCTTTCCAAGCCAACATCGCTCAACGACCCCGGGCATGCGATAACAAGAAGAAGAAGAAGACAATAAACTTCTGCTCGTATTTATCAAGCCCTATAAACTGAAGCCGAAATTACAGCGTGAAGTGGGAACTGGCACGTGAAAGTAGCTGGCTAAATGAACGGAGGAGCGTGTGGAGAATCCTTGAAGGAAGATGAAAGCTCCAGAGAAAGGTCCTAAAATATGTTTGGGTTAACACGGGCGCTCGTGTCTTTCGATGAGAAAGGAACGAAACAAGTGGAAATATGCTATAGTGACTTTAGTCTACCGAACACGGTTGGTTAGAAAAGGCAAGGTTGGGTGCCGAGACAAGCAAAATGCGTGTCAAAGTGCAGCCAAGTGAAGATGTCAAAGTGCAGTCAGTATACATAAATAAGGCTTGAGTCTAATCTGATAATGAAAGTTTAATGAAAATTTTCAGGGACAAGGTGGAATAGAGGCAGGATGTGAAAAGAAGCACCAGAAGCACCGGATTGATCAGCTTCGGTATATTTTCATCTCTAGAAAGCGTTCTGTAGGAGATTCCTTTAAAGGGCAATAATTGAAAGGCTCTATTTGGAATTTTGAAAGAAAATATAACGTGATGAATCTAATCTTCCAATCGAGCATTTTCTTTCCATTCGATATCCACAAAGTGTACTCAGGATGGGAAAAACAATACAATCTGCACATATTGAAAACGTTGCTGGAAGGCAATTGTTTAGTTTTCCAAAATTCTATTTAATCAAGCTAAGAGTATACACTGAAAATTTGTTTTCATAAATTAACTTGCAGCCGTTTCGTAAACATGGATTTTGGACACAGAATAAATGTTTCGTATATTGTATGAAACATTCATATTGGATATTGGATTTCGTGATGACCAGCCAATCCCTGTTGCTCTTTTATCGTACTCATGCATGATAGATAGCGTTGCTGCAAGCATGGGCGGGAATAATTGCTTTTTTTTAATTACATTTCGAGTCAATAAAGTAGAACTGCCACCAGAGAGATGTTTCTTTTTAATGTGTGACAAAATGTTCATAGCTCTTTGTATTGTTTTCGTACCATGAACGAATGTCTTGACGAATGTTCTTTCTGTGTGAACAAATGCTTCATGTTTGTAACAGTTGCGCGTGTGGCATTAATAACGAAGGTATCTTCATAAAAACAACAAATCAGTTTATTTACAGGAATCAACGAATAGATTCGTTATTTCTACCTCCGATTTCATCGCAAAAACGCAAATTAATGTTTAGTGTATAGAATCACAGTAGCCTTCGGGTTTCAGAATAAGAACCAAGACAGGCGCGATCCCACACTCGTGAAAGAAAAGTCCAGGTCCACCCACTCGAGAATTAGTAAAACTTTTGAATTTTTCAAAATCAACGGTGTGTGACTTTCTGAAACGATTCGGGGAAAGGCTCATCAACACCCGGATACCCAAAAGTGGACGACCGGCCGAGCCAGCGGATGCTAAAACGCAAGTAGTGAATCTTTTCAAGGGGAACCTGAAGCTGTCATTGAATGCAAAGCAGAGTTTGGAGGCAAAAAAGCATTTGAGGGAAATCGTACGGGAATTTGTTAACAAACTGCGATTGCCTGGTTCTGGAAGTCAAAACGTACTGCCTGGCAGTTTTCGATCAAATTCCTAGAAGGAATTTTAAACCCCGGTTGAATGGAAGGATGTTGTGTACTGAAATGCAAAATTGTATGCTTCTGGAACTATGAGTCAGCATATTTGTCAGAAGGAGTGCCTACGGACACTTCTGTATTATATGGATTAGCATAAGGTAGATTGCCTATTCTTTTTTGTTTTTTTTTTTTTTTTTTGAAGGGATGGAAAATTTGCAACCAGACATCTGAAGCACTCAGGGTGAGCGGATGAGGGTGCCAACTCTTCGACTCACTAAAAACCTACTCGTACCTTAAGCCTTAGATCCTCTCCGGTACCACTTTCCGGGGCGGGGGCTATTGTGCTTGTTAAGCACCCACTATGTCTAACTACTTAGGGCTTTAGGATGATCTGGGATGCTGCTACGCATACCGCGTCCCAGATGTCTCGGTCCTGGCACATCATCTGGACCAAATTATCCGGAGTCGTGTCGTGACCGCTTACGACTATCATGCCGGATCTTGCGCCGTCGAAGCGAGGACATGCGAAGAACCCATGTTCCGCAGTTTCCTCAACTCCCGGGCACTCGCTGCATGCGGAGGACTGTGCATGATCATATTTGTGCAGGTATTGTCTAAAACAGCCGTGGCCAGACAATATCTGTGTTAAGTGGAAGTTCACTTCACCGTGTCGCCTACCAACCCACCCGGTTAATTCCGGGATTATTCAGTGGGTCCAGTTGTTCCATTCCTTGGGGTGGAGTTGTTCCATTCCCTTTGCCACTTAACCATGGATGCGGCTCTAGTGGTCTTCCGAATACCTCTTGTTCCGTGTTATTCGAAGCACTCTACGTCCTGTTTTATGACCATGCCTATTGGCATCATCCCCGCTAAGACGCAGATCGCGTCGAGTGATACCGTTTGGTATGCACTAACCACTCTTAGGCACATAAGCCTGTGCGTACTCTCTAGCTTACTAACGTAGCTCTTGGTACTCAAGTGATCCATGCCGGCCCGCCGTACCTAAGTATGGACATTGTGACACTGGCCAGGAGTTTACGCTTACTCCCTTGCACCGCCGAGCTATTCGACATCGTACGGGATAATTCCGATATAGCCTTTCTTGCAGGCGTAATCGACGTGACTGACAAAGAACAGCTTATCGTCAATCATGACCCAAAGATACCACAAAGGCCTCTTCGATTCGATTGTGCAGTTACCTGCACTGATCGCCGCATGTTGCTCCGATTTCCGATTATTCACCACCGTGACCTCATTCTTATGGTGGGCTAGCTCCAATTGCTGGAACTCATCCATCTCTCCACAATTCCGATGGAGTGTGAGGCCGTTAACTCGACCTCTTCGATGGATTCACCACATTTCTTCAGAGTGATATCGTCCGTGAACCCGACTATTCAGGAACTCAGGCCCTAGTATCTCATCCTACATCGTGTTCCATACCACCGGACCCAGGATCGAACCTTGTTGGACGCCTGCGGTGATCTGACCACGTTTCTAGCCTACCTCTGTGTTGTACACCAGCACGCAATTCTGGAAATAGCTTCCCAGAATCTTGTACAGGTATCCCGGAACGTGAAAACGTTGGAGCGAGTCAGCGACAGCTACCCTACTGGCGCTATTGATCGCATTTCGCACGTCCAGAGTGACCACCGCACGGTAGTGGACACCTCGCCTCTTGCGCTGGATTGCCACTTCGGCAGTTTTGGTAACGGACAGAATTGCATCCGCCGTCGACTTCCCTTTACGAGTGCCGAACTGGTTTATAGACAGACCGTCTAAGCCCTCTGTGTACTTGGTGAATCTGTTAAGCATAACCCTTTCGAGCACTTTGCCCGCTGTATCCAACAGGCATATAGGTCTGTATGCGCCCGGAAAGACTCCCTTGTCCGGACATCTTTGCATCGCTGCCCTGAACATTCCGGGCACCAGTGAGATAGCCGTCTTGATGGCCAGATTCGGTATACCGTCGGGTTGATTGTGACGGTCACTTCGTCCTCTGCGTCCGTGGTGCCATTGTCTTGGGACAATTCTGCCAACATAGGGGGCTAGGGACTCTGGTCTTGACTTGGAAAGACTCTCCTGATGATGACCTGTAGTAGCTCTGGTGATTTCTCGGTTGGAGCTGTTGGATAGGCATCACCCCATGGGTTCGCGATGGCTTTCGAACACAGACCTTGAAAGCATGCTCGTCTGCTGGCGTTTATCTCTTTCTTAAGTGCAGCCTTAGCGATGGCTAGCACCACGCGGCGCTCCGATCTTTCCAGGTCCGACTGCGCTCTTTGTATCCTCCTTCTAGCTCAGTGGCAAGATCTCCGGAGGTCTGAAATCGTCTCTGTCCACCAGAAAACCGGCAACCTTCCATCCCTAGGTTTGACCTTTCTGGGCATGGTTGCGTCGCACACTCTTGTAAGAATTGATACGAGTTGATCCCCGCGAGGATTTTGGGTATCGCTCAATCTATGTTCTAGCGCTTCATTATCGAAGTACGGTGTCCTCCATCTGCGGTAGAACGGAGTGGATGCTCCTCCCTCTGCGCGCTGCCTAGCTCCGTGGGTGATGCTATAGCGAACCGCCAGGTGGTCGCTATAGGTGTAGCCATCCTCCACCCTCCAGTTGTTCAACAGCCCAGGGCTGCAGAACGTCACGTCGATAATTGACTCAACTCCATTTCTATGGTAGGTACTACTAGTACCTACGTTGGCCAGGTCTAAGTTAAGTTTGGCCAGGGCCTCTAGCAGAATCTAGCAGAATCTAACGCCCAGGCGTTAAAGTCTCCTGCTACTACCAGTGGGCTACGGCCAGTAAGCTCCGTTGTCATTCGATCCACCATTCGCGACAACTGGTCAACCGACCATCTTGGTGGCGCATAGCAGCTGCAAATGAATACTCCGTTCTCTTTTGCAACAGCAAAGCCCTCGTTTGAGCCTTCCTGGACTGAGAACTGGTCCACCATCCATATTGCCTCCTTCTTGGAAACTATCAGCAACCCAGTTTCCGTTACCGGCAGGAATACAGTATGGGTCGGATATTATTGCAATATCCGTTCCGACTCATGAACTGCCTGACACAGCAGTTGCTGGGCCGCCTCACAGTGGTTTATGTAGGTTCAGTTGTGTTACCCGCACTGTGTTTAAGTTTAGGTCTACCCTTGTATGCCGGGCACTTGGGACTCCCGTGACGTGCTTGTCATCTGGTTTCCCAGAGCACGTCATGCATTTGGGGGGCTCCTTGCAGTCCCGAGCCTTGTGGCCTTTTCCTCCACACCATCGGCAAAGATCGCCCTTTCCCGAGCAGGAGACAACAACATATGAATACCTAATTTTGATCTTCATAACTGGCCTTGATATTAATGAGCTAAGATTAAGAGGTAAAATACCTAAGAATTGCAAGCAAAATATCTCTTGAATAACGAAACTTGTGATTTTTGATACCTGGGAATACTTTGGATATCTGAGAGGTACTATTTTGGTATTGTCTTACCTCAATTTGGTATTCGCATAACATTGTGGGAAAAATTTTATGGTATTATCCTCAGGTATTTTTCATCTTAACCTGAGCTCCTTAATACCAAGGCCAGTGATCAAGTTATTCGGTCTTGCTCGGGTATCGGGGCTTTTGCAATCCCACGACATATGCCCGCTCTCGGGGCACTTAAAGCAAGCCTTTGACGGCTGGTGCAAACTCAGTGGGCAAACAGACCACCCCACTTTGAGTGTTTCCGCTTTTAGGATAGAGTCTGCGGCTGCAACCGGCAGTCGAATTGTTGCCACTTCGGTCCCAAGTGGACGGTTTCGCAGCCGTATGGCTATCGTGGCAACCTCTATCCCACACTGGGTCATGATAGCCGTGGAGATTTCGCTGGCATCCGTGATCTCATCCAAGGTTTTGCATTGGAGAGTCACTAACGTGGCCAAGGCGCGTACCTCCACTCCCGCTCCTAGGGCCTGTTCGCCTGTTCTAGCCGAGCTACCACTACCCGAGCAGAACCGAATAGCTTGATAACTGGCCTTGGTATTAAGGAGCTCAGATTAAGAGGTAAAATACCTGAGGATAATACCATAAAATTGTTCCGACAATGTTATGAGAATACCAAATTGAGGTAAGACAATACCAAAATAGTACCTCTAAGGCATTCCCAGGTATCCAAAATAACAAGTTTTGTTATTCTTCCTTCTTCCTTCGTCTCTGCAAAACATCGGTACCATTTGCTTTCTTCTTAGTTTCGAAGAGTTTCCGCTTAACTAGAGCCCACTATTTCCCTATTGGGCGAAGTTCTGGACAGTTTGGTGGATTGGCTGTTTTTGGCCCATGTTTGTCCTCTTGTACCTCATACCATTCCAGGACGGATTTTGCATAGTGACAAGAGGCCAAATCAGGCCAAAACAGAACTTGTGGCTTCTTATAAACGGTAGCTAACGATTTTGCAGACATTCTTTTTCATACACATCCTTATTGATAGTGCCGATAGAGACAAAACTTTTAGATGTTCGACCATAACTGCATATGGCCTGTTCCATTAAATACTTCTATGGAAATTTGGACACCTTTTTTGTCAGGAAATGCTCGTCAACGGCGTTCCTTTGCATTGCGGTATAAACAACCAGACCCGGAAGCTGTTTAAAGTCTTCGAGTACGTATATTTCGTCTTCCATTCTGATACAAGCAAATATTTGCAAAAATTTGGTGTTAAGTTCCTTAGCACGACTTTTTATCGTGAAATTTTGCTTGTCATCACGGTTGGGCACCTTTTTCACTTTGTACGTCTTCAGTTCTAGCATCTGCTTCACTTTTTGTACGTATTATTTTGACTTCTCAACTTTGCTAGCCACATTTCACACAGAAAGATTGTTTTTTTTTTCTCAATAATGGCTTCCATTTGTTCATTTGTTGGGAGCATACTTTTCGATTTGTTCCACTTCCAACCTTCCAATCGACAGTCAAGCGCTGGTCAAATGATTTGCAAACAAAACACGTGGTACTTAATGGTAGTTTTGGTTTCTTGACAAGATTGCGTATCGATAAATTCAGATTTTGCTGCCGTTCGTGCAAAATGCGTTTTAAACAAACAAACATCAGTCTCGAATAACTGCTCGTTCAAACAAATTTGGAGAAGTTATTCAGCTTTCTAGAAGAAAATGCTGAACAACTTCGCCAGAGTTGTTTGAACAAACAGCTATTCAGCATTGATGTTTGTTGAGTTGCGCACTTCCACTTGATTCCACGCAATTAAACTGAATGTAACTAGAATTCAAACATGTTGTATCTCGAAACAAAGTGGAGAGATCCAGGTGTCATCTAAGTGAAACGTTTCAACGCTCCGTTAAATAATTCAAAATCTTTACTGGAAGAAAGGTGTCCGAAATTTAATTCGATGTAAACGATAGTTACAATACAAATTTTTCACTCTTCATACCGATTGATAAGGATTATTCTTGATATCCTTTGAAGTTGAAATTATTTTCCTCTTATTCAACTAGTTATACATTTGCTTGGATAAGGTTAATAAGACGTTTGGTAGTGTTACAACCACACTGCCGGTGCGCCTCACCTGCTAGATTACAATACCTTGGTATTACACATGTCAGTGCAATCGGCGCTCGGTTCATTCAAATGTCAGTCAATTAGCCACGTTAACGCGAGACAAAGGAAGAAAACATTGGAAGCAACAAAAAATCAGGATTCAGGAAACTTTCTCTAGAAATGAGAAGAAAAATTAGTATTTTCCATTTCATTCCAACAACCTTTGCTTATCTTGACAGATACGCGTATTTCGTCTGGACTGGAATGGAAAATACTGTTTTTTCTACTCATTTCTAGTTACAGGTATTCCACTAAACAGCTCCAACTCTTTAGGATTCAAACTTTCTCTATTAAAACTACTTTAAAAGCTTAAAACTAGTGCACTTTTTCTACAGTTGATAGTGGCAATTAAGATAATGATGAATTTCTTATAGATTAGTGAATTATATACCTTAAACTAAAATTTACTTGCGCTAACCTATAATCTAGCTTAAAGACTACGTGTTCTATATCATTATCGAACGATCGATGCTAGAGCAACTTTTCCGGCTAGAACTCATCATCAGCTAAAGGTATATACTAGAAGGAAGAACATAGAAGGAAGGAGAGATACAAAACAGCAAGAACACTAAACGCTTATGCTTATTATTTACCTTTCACACTATTGTCTGCTAATTGCAGGAAGTTTTTAATAGTTGCCAATTTAAAACCCGGAAACCCAAACTTTCTTTCTCCTTCTTGTTGTTTGATCGCCAACAGGTAGTATGTATCATAAAAAGTTGCACAAGTCATTTTATGAAATCAGAAATTTAAAATTTAAAGAAAGGGATGTGGATTGATATCAAGATACACATAGTTTACCTGGTAGTGTGAATGGGTTATTAGACATTTGAGACACTTTTTAAAGAAGCCAAATATGCCAACGACAGCTAAAGAATCGGGCTCCATTGCTCAGTGGGAAAAATGAACCCAAACTCCCAAGTAAGAGAAGCCGCTGGTTTTTGAACCAAACCAATTGCATTCCTGAAGGGAAATGGGCTGATAAATCGATTGGCGCAGGTTTCGTGTTGTGTAGAGCACGAGAAATGGCTCGTTTTGCCCCAATTCACCCTAAATTGATGGGTTTTCTCCATTTCGCTCATGTAGTTACAATCTCCGCAATTTATTTTCAATGAAAATGCATATCGTTTACACGTTTCATATTAAGAAACTTTACAGAGGTAATTTCATGTCGTGTCCCGTTTTGCCCCAATTCTTTCCTTTCATTTGACTTTTCTTGTTACTTTCCGAACAGCAGCAATCGTCAAAAATTATTTTCGCTGGAAAAGTACAAATCCCACAGGATATCTGTATAAAATTAGTCGAGTTATTAGTACGAGACACTGAAGAAGTCTGCACATTGTAGACGAAATACGCGTATCTGTCGAAGATAAGCAAAGGTAGTTGGAATTAAATGGAGATTACTAATTTTTCTTCTAAATTATAGTTAGTTTGGAGCGATTTTGAATATACCCCGTTTTGCCCCAATATACCTTCAACTGATGGTTTTTCTTCATTCTTCTCATATAGTTGCAATCTCCGCAATATATTTTGAGTTTAAATGCATTCATTTTACACATATCACATTTATAAACGTAAAAGGCATAATTTCATGTTGTGTCTGACCCGTTTACCCCTATTCAATTTTAATAATCCATCAAGGAAGAGAATATATTTGAATCTGTAACATGCCGTGACGCGCAAAACCAACTGTATTAACAATAGGTCTGTTTTTGTTAAACACCGAAGACAAGGATCATGTAAATTTAAAGCTTGAACACTCCACTTTTAAGTCAAGATGTAATTTTTTAACGTTTTACGGACTTTGACTGAGGTTACCGTAGGAGCTGTTGTAAATGTAGCATCCGGAACGTAATTTTGAGTGTGTCAGTATTAAAAACACATCAAATAGAACATACAATTGAGTCATGTTTACCTTTGAGTCTCGAAGTATTTACGTGCAAAATGGATTACATCACTAATATTCATTATTTTTAAGAGTGCAGTACACTTTCACTTCTTGGTTACAAATGCCGCCTAACTTGTGCTGTCTGCAATAAGCGAGGTTTTTTAACACCAGATTGTTAAATATGCACGTCCTTACGAAATTTACCTTGCGTATTCGAGTAATAAAAAACATTTTCTCAACATTTACTATAACCACAGTGATATAAACTTACCTCAATCGGCGAATTAAGCCATTCGTCGTAAAGGACGAAAAACCAATTCTTGCCATGAATCCACTCGACTCTTGTGTGATAAAGATTGGTTCTGAAAATGAGAAACCGAAACATAACATTCTCATATAACCAATTATAGCAACTAAAGTGCGGTAGATTATTTTGCGGATTTTTAAAACGCAGTTTTATTTTATGCGGTATATTGCGGCAATTGTGGCTATTTTGAAAGAATCTAGCAAAATACAAAAATGCACTCTATTGGAATACACAAAGATTTTTTTACACGAGGGATACGTTCCACTTTTACTATGAATCGTGTAAAAAAAGACTAAATTGAGTTGATAAATTCACATGCAAAAACATATTAAATTACTTCGATTTTGTTTGCATGTTTTACCTACTCATGCAATGGTCAATTCAATTTTTGGAAATTTTCAGTATATACACCCGAAATTGTGAATTTTTTGAAGAACAGCCATACGATCAATTTTTGCCCAAAACGGAAAATGTCGCTAGTAGCACACATGTTGCCATTCAGTTAAGGTAACATAAATATGACTTGCTTAGTCATAATCAAGTTACTACAACTAACTATGATCGTAGTGTGCTACTTGGGGTGATTCGAATGAGGTCGAAAAGTTGTTCTGGACTTACCGCCGAAAATAAACAGTGCAAAAAAACCGTGTTTAAAAAGACCTTAGTGTATGTGGATGAATTGGGGTAAAACGGGTCAGACACAACATGAAATTATCTCTGTTACGTTTCTAAATGTGATATGTGTAAAATGTATGCATTTTACCTCAAAATATATTTCGGAGATTGCAACTATATTAGCAGAATGAAGAAAAACCATCAATTGAACGGATATTGGGGCAAAACGGGCTATCTACAAGATTCAAAAACGCGCAAAGTCACTCCAAATGACTTCTATGCGGAAATCATGTGGGATTTGTACTTTTCCAGCAAAAATAAGTTGTGACGATTGCTGCTGTTCGGAAAGTAACAAGAGAAGTCAAATAAAAGGAAAGAATTGGGGTAAAACGGGCCAGACACGACATGAAATTACCTCTGTAAAGTTTTTTAATATGATACGTGTAATCGATATGCATTGTCACTCAAAATAAACCGCAGAGATTGCTACTATATGAGCAGAATGGAGAAAACCCATCAATTTAGGGTGAATTGGGGCAAAACATTTCCCGTGCTCTACACAACACGAAACCTGCGCCAATAGATTTATCAGCCCATTTCCCTTCAGGAATGCATTTGGTTTGGAACAAAAACCAGCGGCTTTTCTTACTTGGGAATTTGGGTACATTTTTTCCCACTGTGCATTGTTTCACTGGTTTCAGCGCGCGAAATTTAAACGTTTATGTGAAGTTCAATTACTATTTATTAGAGTTGGTGAGCGCATTACTCGATTTTTACAGCACAATGCACTTTTTTTAATGTTTAGCAATGCTTGGTTTATGTGCAATAATTTTCGGCTGGCTCAGGGGTTTCTCTTTGCTCCGAGTCAGCGCACGAGAGAGAGAGAGAGAGAAAAAAGAGAGAGATTGAGGTTATCTTCGTGGTTTCCCGGGTTGAATCGGTCTCCCCATCTGGTGGTCTTCCGCTAGTTTAATAGTTATTTCTCAATCCCTGAAAATTTGATGGGAATCGGATGAAAACTCGAATTTTGCGAATCAATTTTGTGTGTGGCAATTTCATCGTGGACACCCTTTAACGGCGACAGCAGAGCGGCTTGTGGGAACGTGCAGCGATCCTTTCAACTGACGGAAGCCAGTTGGTTACCGAATCCCTTTTTCCGGGTACCCTGGCTTCCGTCAGTTGAAAGGATCGCTGCACGTTCACAAGCTGCTGTCGCCGTTAAGGGTGTCACGATGACTACACACAAATTGATTCGCAAATTCGGTTTTCATCCGATTCCATCAATTTTCGGGGATGAAATAACTATTAAACTTCATTTTACCATTTTACTCGTATTTTATTAACAGTCCATACGCAAATGCCCGCACCTTGGCCTTAACCCCGGCCATAAGATTCTGCACAACCTGTGAATCAACCGTTTTTGCATGTAAACCCATACTTTCTTCAGTTCCTCGACTGTCTTCACTACCTTAGGTCGTTTAAGAAGGTGCTGCTTCATAATCGCCCAGTACTTCTCGATGGGGCGGAGCTCCGGAGTGTTGGGAGGGTTGAACATTTTCGGCACGAAATTGACCTTATTGTCCGCATACTACTTCAGCACGTCCTTGGAGTAGTGGCATGAGGCCAAATCCGACCAGAAGATTGTTGGGACGTTGTGGGCCTTCAGGAGAGGAAGCAGCCGCTTCTGGAGGCACTCTTTTATGTACACCTGTCCGTTCATCGTGTCCTGGGTCACGAAAGGTGCACTCCGCTTCCCGCACGTGCTGATGGCTTGCCAAACCAGGAATTTCTTCGCAAATTTGGACATCTTCTGAGTGCGGACATGCTCCGGAACGCTGAACTTATCCTTGGCCGTGAAAAACAGGTTGCCGGGGATCTGTTTGAAGTCGGCCTTCACATATGTTTCGTCGTCCATGATGCAGCATTCAACTTTCGTCAGCATGTTGAGGTACAACTTCCTGGCACGGGTTTTGGCGGACTTGTTCTGCTTCTCGTCGCGATTAGGGGCCTTTTGTACCTTGAACGTTCAAAGCCCAGCCTTAGTTTTGACCTTCTGGACAAAACTTCGGCTTAGGTGCAGCTTCTTAGCCATATCCAGAACGGAGGCGTTCGGATTTCGGTTGAAGGCCCCAACTAGGCGGTTGTGATTTTTGGTGTTGTACGGAATACTTTTTCCTTCACTTCTGGGCTTCCGATCGGTGGTCAACTGTTCCTCGAACCGCTTAATCACTCGCGACGCCGTGGAATTCGCGATTCCCAACGTTTTAGCGATGGAACGATGTGAGAGATCCTTGTTCTCTTGATGAATGCGCAAGATTTTATCACGCACGAGCTGTTCTTTCGACTCCATTTCCGCGAGTTTTAATCACAGGACTTTAAAACTTGCAGGATGTAAATAATGCACTATGAACTAAATCTACCCAAATTTTCATTAAATTCTACCCAACGGTTAAAAAGTTAGAGCAATACCATAGTGTGGCAATTTCATCGTGGACACCCTTTATACACCCGACGTTCCACGTGCTCGCAAACGGGGCCACAGTCAATTGGATTTTGGTCTCTATTACGCGGGGTTGAACTCATCGGACCATACTAGGACCTCACCGCCAAGACAATGCACATTGGTCAAGAACTGATGAAAACTAAGGAAAAAATCTGTAACTGTGTCGCTTTTAAGCGCGGCTTGTAATCAACCCGAGCAAAGGTTTATACCAAATTGATAACAGGTTCTAATATTATATTATCAGTGTTTGATAACAAAATACGTTATCATTAAGGCTGAATAAACAGCCAAAATAATAAAAGAAATATCAAAATAATCTTCGTTGGATACCACAATAATAACTCGTTTTACCATCATCGAGTTCATTTTGATAACAAACTTTGTGATATGAACAAATTTCTTAAAATAATTTCAAATTAAGTTATCAACATGATATCAAATTCGTACACTAATAAGTGCAGTAGTGTTTCTGGTGAGAAGCTTAATTTCATATCCATCACATGCTGGTAATATTCAGCATTAATCAGCATGCTGCAAGAGTTCAGTAACGTTCATCAAAAATCGGCTTGAAAAATTTATAACAGGTGATAACAAAATTTGTCAATGTTGATAAATAAATTTGTTATGCGTTAACAGGAGTTTAAAATGATATCTGATATAACAAAACTAGTTACTTGTTTGATATCAGTTTGTTATTTTACTTTGTTAGGGAAGGCAATTTCCACTTGGAAATCGTCTGGGGAATCGAATGGAACTAGTTTCATTCACCACACGGGCATGGTTGTGGAGTTAAAGGGCTTATTTTACTCCACTTCCCCTTATATTCTTGAATAATTTACAGACATCTTTGCACGGAGAGGCTCAAGATCAACAAAATAGTGCTAGTCCTTTGTGCAATTTCCTGGAAAATCGAATAGCAAAGCAAAGATATCTATAAATTATTGAAGAATACAAGGGGGAAGTGGGGTAAAACTAGCCATTCACATAGCCGTGCGGTAGTTAAAGCAGCTTTTATAAAGATATCTATAAATTTTTCAATATTATAAGGGGAAGTTGGGTAAAATCAGCCATATCTTTGTTCAAAGAACCGTGCGGTTTATGAAATAACTTCTAATCGATTTTTCAGAAAATTTTACATAGAATAAGCTTTATTTGGTTGATCTTGAGCCACTCCGAGCAAAGATATCTATAAACTATTCAAGAATACAAGGGGAAGTGGGACAAAACCAGCCATATCATCAGCCATATATCGTGGTCACTTCGTGGTCTAAATCCTTCTCCTTGATTCACCTTTTGACCCTTTTTCTTGTGACCGACTGCTCCACATTCTCTCCCTACATATATCTGCGATTGCGAAGAGGGTCTCCAAAAAGATTGCAGGAGTTCAAAAGCGGACCCAAATTCCTCCAGATGAGATGCCGCTGGATTTACTGCTGGAAGTTTATCATTTCTTTTGGGAAATTTGCCAAAAAATTGAATGGTGCTGGTTTCATTCTGCACCGGGCCCGTTAAATAGTCCATTTTACCTTATTTACCCCTTAAAATGTGTCTTTCTGAGTTGGCATCCATATAACTAAAAAACGCCAAGTTTTTTGCCCGCATATTAGCATATTTTATGTTAAAAACTCTTGAGAATCGAATGATGCAGGTTTCATTCAGTTTCGAGCTCGGAAAGTGGCCTATTTTGCCATATGTCCCCTTTAATTTGCGGATTTCTTTCAGCTACAATCGCTGCCAAAGTTTTTGGCTTAAAAGAACCTATCTTACGTGAAAAAGCCTAAGAAATCGAATGGTGACACACATTCAGGGGTAAATGTGTCAAAATAGATCATTTTCCGGGGCCGGCGCAAGCTGAAAATGGCACCATTTGATTTATCAATGTTTTTCACGTAAGATATGGCCATTTTCATGTAGAAAATTTAGCGGCGATTGTAGATGCATGAATAAAAACTTCAAAGCACACAAAAACAAGGTTAAATGGGGCAGAGTATACAGTTTCCCAATTCTGTAACTGAAAGAAAACAACACCATTCGATTTCTTAGGTTTTTTCACGTAAGATAGGCTCTTTTCAGCCAAAAACTTTGGCTGCAATTATAGTAGAAAGGGTTCAAACAAGAAAAACGCAAATTAAAGGGGACATTTGGCAAAATAAGCCACTTTTCAAGCTCGAAAATGAACGAAACCTGCACCTTACGATTCCCAAGAGTCTTTAATAAAAAAAAATGCTACTATGCGGGCAACAAACTCAGCGGCGTTTTTAGTTATATGGCTGCCAACTCAAAAAGACACATTTTTAGGGGTAAATGGGGTAAAATGGACTATTTACCGGGCCCGGCGCAGAATGAAACCCGCACCGTTTAATTTTTTGGCAAAATTCCCATAAGAAATTATATATTTCCAGCAGCAAATCCAGCGGCGTCTCATCTGTGGGAATTTGGTTACGTTTTTCCCACTGTGCATTTGGGCTGAAGTGTTTAAAAATGTGAAAGTCTTGTATCAAAAATTCGAAAATTCATATTCCTGTACATGTTCAACGGTCATGTTGAATTTCGTTCGAATTCATTGTTGGA